>VCRD01000062.1:105076-144219 GCA_006783055.1 Trinorchestia longiramus
GTGTGTACAAGTGAAGTTTGTGTGTACAAGTGAAGTTTGTGTGTACAAGTGAAGTCCTGTGTGTACAAGTGAAGTTTGTGTGTACAAGTGAAGTTTGTGTGTACAAGTGAAGTCCTGTGGGTACAAGTGAAGTCCTGTGTGTACAAGTGAAGTCTTGTAGGTACAAGTGAAGTCCTGTGTGTACAAGTCAAGTTCTGTGTGTACAAAAGAATCCCTTCAGGATCACAATATTAACTGAACACTATTTCATACTGAAGGTAAGTGCTTTTCAGAGCTAAATTCCACACGCACTCTGGACGAGAAGTTCCTCCTTCTGGAGCTCCTTGTAGAGTTGCTGGAGACGCCGCTGGCCTCGAGTGCATCCAGACGACCCTCGACACCGCTGAGGTCGTTGAGTCTACCCTCAACTCTGCGAACCCGCGACCGCAGCTGCGACAACAAGCTCGTCTGGCTCCGCAGGTCGTGGTTCTGTATCTGTTTAGTGAGGAATTTCCTGAGTATATCAGCTTCCACAGCTGGGGACGAAGCCCCTAGAACTGTAAATCTTGACAAAGAAATGTGTCTTGAGAGTTATATAATTCATGGTTACAGGAGAATAAAACTACAAGTACTTCACAAATATTATACATGAAACCTACTTTTTAATGGAAGTTAAAAACATAATTCTAACAGGGTTTTGTGACGACTTCCAAGCACAAAATTGAAACTGTACTTATTACCTATGTTGTTTCAGGTGAAGCATTTGTTCGTATGGAGCAAAATATTTTGTACATACAAAATATTCGTAAGTACGGAAGAGTTTGTGAAATTACGCAAACACATGACAAACAATATAATTGTGTACAAAAAGGTGTTGAAACACACTTTACTTTTAAAACTTTCTCAATTTTTTACACCTTATATCAATGAGTTGCATGAAAAATTTCCGTGATATTTTTATGCTCTATGATGGAAATAAAATGTTTTTGTGTTCATGTGGGCGTATCATTGTTTTGAAATGATGTAGTGTTTGGCAGCAACATGCTTGACAGTCTAGAGATTTTATCACTGAGTCCAGATATTAGTAAGAGATTGATACCCATGCCTCTAGAAACCTCCCCCGGCCTCAATTGGTGGAAATTTGCAGCTTGCATCTACATGTTCATTGGACTTCTAACACAAATCAAAATGTTTTCGTTATTACGAAAACACGAACACGTTATTAAACCAAATAAAGTTACTTTGTTCCTCAATTGTTCAAACTTATGATCATTGTACAACTGTTCTATGTAGGAATTTGGCGTCAGACTGTTGCAAAAAGGTATTAAAATTGTAGTTCTTCCAAAACTATTAGCCTTGAAGAAACTCGCATAGTTCTGTGTGCATCAAAATATCAATAGTTCTAGTTGTGTACGGAGTTGTGTAGCCAACCTTTCTTTACTTGTTAGTGCTTTTGCCCGCATTTTTCGTTGACACTTCACGATCCTCATCAGTTACTTTTTCTTTGTGAGCACAATTCCATTTGGTTTGCGATATAAATATGATATTGATGTGCTTTATAGAAGCTGTGACCATTGCAGACACGGTAGCTTCTGACAAATTAAGTAGTTCGTGAGTTTTCGTCTCGCTGATTGAGAACAAGGGATTTAGTGTCATTAGAAGTCTGATATTTCTATAGATATACAATATATATATATATATATATATATATATATATATATATATATATATATATATATATATATATATACATAAACGTAATATGTATACATCTGATATATTGCACCACTTGTTTGTCTTAGTATTTTACCTCAAAAATTGTTGATACTAATTAAAAAGTAAGAGGTAAAGATATCAAACGGGCATTATATACGTAGAGTGTATTTATTTAAACCAATACATGTGTAGTATTCGAATTCGTTTTTATTGTTCTGTAGAATTTATATATCTATAAAGCTGTGCTAGGTCCTGTGGTTCCAATTTTAAAACAATAATAATTAACCATTTTCTTCAATGCCTTACTTTATTCCAAGCATTGGCGATTAAGTAATAAGATGTGTATCAGGATAAGCCTAGAAATATTAGAAAATTCAGAAAAGTTTAAGAGTTTTTGACGAGCATGGGTGTCTCCTGTTCAACGTTCAAGTACCTACTCATTTTTCACCCGTAACGAAGAGATTTAATACCTTATGAGCAACATAAAGGAAACAGGTATGCTATTACCACTTCTACTGTTACTATTACTTCTACTGTACATTTCCAACACACGATGAATGACACACCTATTGAAGCAGTATAGGGACAGAGATCTTGATATGATTGTTACTGAAAATCTAAAGCATGGCAAATAAATGGAAAAAAGCGTCGAAAATGCGAGTAGGATCCTTGGTTTTATTACAAAAAACTTTGAATACAAGTCAAAGAATATAATATTACCACTCTATAAAGCTCTAGGCAGACCATATCTGGAATATGCAGCACAACTCTGCCCTATCTCTACTACGAGACTGTAACAAAATGGGGAAAATTTAGTGTAGAGCAACGACCGCCACACATACAAATATTACATTCTACAAGCCCTGTTACCAACAGGCACAACAACCCCTCTAATTATTGTGATCAGCGAGTCACAGTTTTAAGCATCATCAATACTTGCCTGGTCAATGACAGCGTTGAGTGTAGCTGAGATGTTGCGAATACGTGCACTGCCGTCTGGACCTAACACCCTAATCTAATTATTGTGATCAGCGAGTCACAGTTTTAAGCATCATCAATACTTGCCTGGTCAATGACAGCGTTGAGTGTAGCTGAGATGTTGCGAATACGTGCACTGCCGTCTGGACCTAACACCCTCGTCACTTCGTCCACGCGCCCTGCCACCACGTCCAGCCTCGTCACGCTGGTCTGCAGCGCCTCCAGCCGCCGCTGCAGTCACACCTCAACTATGAAGCTTACCATCATAACTATAAACCATACGATGCTAACTGGAATTTTTTAAGCATCATTCAAGTATTATTTCTCTCGTATCAAGACAGTAGCCGTCCAATGAGAGAAGTACAGGGTGTTTCAGAATTAAGGCAACCAGTTTTCATATTATAATCATTGAAAATCAATGTTTCGTCATTTAAATCTCATATTATTTTGAAGATAGTAAAATATTCTTGTTATTTCATGTGTCTAAATTTTAAATTCATACTTTATATAATAGCTGTGGATCGAAATATCGTTATCAAGCTCCACAGAGAAGGCGAGAGTAACGTATCAGTAGCAAAAAAGTTAAAAATGAACCGTCCAACTGTTTGAAACATTGTTAAAAAATTAAGGAGACTGGTAAAACCTTTGATAAACCAGGAAAAGACCGGAAACGAAGTGATCCGACCAAAAAAAATTCATCAAAAACACGCGGGAGAAGTTGCGTCGAAACCCACATCAATCCCATCGAGAACTGGCTGCAGAAGCTGGTGTTAGCAAAACTTCAATATATCGAGTGTTGAAGGAATATCTGGGAAAGAAATCTTACAAAATGATGAAATGTCATGAGCTTAGTAAACATCATGGGAGAATAAGGGCTGAAAAAAGTCGTCACATCAAAATGAGATAGCTCAAGGCACGCTCCCAAACTTGGTGTTCACAGATGAGAAAAAATTTGACATTCAGCAAGTTATGAACCATCAGAATGGCCGAGTTTGGAGTTCCTCAAGTTCAGTCGAGCATAGGGTTGTTACGAGGCGTGAAAATGAACAGTCCCTCATGGTCTGAGCAGCTGTAACAGCCACAGGAAGATCTCCGCTTGTTTTTGTGCATTGTGGAGTCAAACTGAACTCAGAACAGTACATTTCTCTTATTTTGGAATCAGAGTTACTACTATAGGCTACAAAACATTTTCAGAGTTTACCATGGAGTGTCCAATAGAATTCAGCACCATCACATGGCTCCAACGTTACCCAAACTTGCATTCAGAGGAACATTCCATTTTTCATTAGCAAAGATGTATAGCCAGCAAGGAGCCCCGACCTCAATCCCTTAGACATTTCTATCTGGTCCATTTTAGAGACGACGGTCTTAGCTACTCCTCACATTTCTCTCGAGTCCCTTAAAGCAAAACTGCATAGGGAATGGGAAGTAGTTGCACAAGAACAAATACATGCCGCTTGCGATGCATTTGTAAATAGACTTAAAGCTGTAGTTCATTATAAGGGTGGTTACATCGAATAAATGCAACACTGTCTCGTTTGCTTATTATTCACCTCTGTGTTTCAACCCTTAAAATCCAAATCGTGCATTTGAATTTTCGTAAACCTACCAAAACGTTCTTTGCCTTAATTCTGAAACACCCTGTATAGAACTTGTATAAATAAAGGCTCTTCTGATGGAAGCTTTTCCGAATACCTGCTTAAGCCACACAAGTTTTTTGTGAAATATTTTAGTTGTTCATCCCAATTTTGAGGGGAATGATTTCTCCCGTTTTGTCCTAAACGATTTCTTGTACGCGATTTTTTTCAACATGATTCCTTCAGAATCGCTCATAGATTGAATAACGTATCCAAGTTTTTGTATGCAAATTAAAGAGCATATGATGTCACCCATTTGGACCGCTAAACAACAACAGTCGAATTTTTGCTGTCCAGCACAATATAAGAAATAGTATTGAGTAATCTGCAAGACTGCTCTACTTTACGTTTGTGTATGATGAGGTCCAGGACAACTGAGTCCTGTAATCTGATCAGACTGAAAGGAAAACAATACTGCAAATCTGAGACCACTCAGGATCGCTTAGTCTTCGAGAATAGTGGTGAATACAAGACTATAAGCAGTAAAACTTTATCTAGTGTATAACACAAGTTTTACTTGGTTGGATTACCCAATGTGAATCAACCTAAAAGGGAATTACACTCTGTAGTCCACAGCTGGGAGAGAAACAGTAACAGGAAGTAACTGCACCTTATGGTCGCTGACGTTGCCCCTCAGAGCTGCCAGGGACTGCGCCAGGTGGGTCTCTGAAGCGACCTCACGAGCGACGCTGGACAGGTTCTGAAGCAGTGTGCTGAGAGAGGTGTCCTGCAGCACCTGCAGCTGCGGCCTCACCGTGTTCAGCTGCAATCAAATGCGGAATGTTTTTCAGTGATGTGTAGTGAATCATTTTGAATTCAGGGTTTTCCTGTAAAATGGAATCTTACGAATGTATTAACTAGTGTAGTTGTCAGTGAAATATCAGCAGCTATTAAAAAAATAAGTATATTTTTGTCTGATATATTACACAACGAAACATCACACAGCACAGTGTATATCCACAGTGCGTAGGATCAGGTTCTCAGTTCTTAACGCTAACATTTTAAGGCTAGTGATAATGCTCTCAGCAACTGTCCCCGTCCTCTTTAGAATAGAATATGACAACAGGTACGAATCATTTGGTCCATTCTTGGGTTGCTACCCAATTCCCAAGCAGTCGAATTGAAAGTCACCAATCATGCACGTGTGCGTCAATTACACACAAACATTTCACTCACGTACACGTGCAGCCATCACACACACGCATCGCAATCATACACAGGCCCCAGGAGTTCAGAAGGATGTAGGATCGGTACTTTATATAATAGAACTGAGGGGTTCCTTATCCAATGTTTGTTGAGACAATTCTCTAAATGTGTTCACAGTGTCAGCAGAAATGATATTTTCGGGAAGCTGGTTCCTGAATCTGGCAATTTTAACTGGAAAGCAGTTTTAAGCCTGGGATGGGGCGAAGTTTCTTATTATTAGTTTATGACCGTTATTTCTGCTTCGCACGTTATCGTCTCTGTCAAAAAGCCCTTCTAGAATAACGTCGGTTAACCCATTAAAATATTCATAGGTCTCAATAAGGTATCCTCGTAGTCTTCTTTGTTCTAAAGAAATGAGCTCAATCTACTGAAAATGTCTTTCGTAGCTGAGATTGCGAAATTCATGAATCATTTTCGTTGCTTAACGCTGGATTTTCTTCACTTTGTTAATGTCTCTTGGCAGAATGGGACACCTCAATTCTACAGCATATTCTAGACGTGGTCGCACTAACGCTTTATGGAGCGATGAGATGATACTCTTCGACTCGTGATCAACGTTTCTTCCAATGAAACCAAGGATCTCGCTAGTATTTCGGACACTTTTCCATTTGTTTGTCATGCATGAGATTTTCAGTGATAATGATATCAGGATGTTTTTGTTCCTGTACTTCTTTAATAGGTGTGTCATTCATCACAGGTTGAAAATGCCAGTTATTAGCACCAACTTGCATGATTTAACATTGATCAATGTTGAAGCTCATTTGCCAAGTTTCAGTTCATTGAAGTGGACAATTAAGGTCTGTTTGAATAGTTATTCTCTCTTTCGGTAAACACTCCGTGACAGTTTTGTGTCGTCAACGAATTAGTTGATTGTACTGATGATTTCGAAGTCAATATCGTTGATGTGCATGATAAAGGTGAGGAGGCTTGAAACACTGTTGAGGGATTCCTGATGTTACATGTGTCAAATCACTGACATAATCATGGACAATTATTCAAGTACGACCATTGAAGCAGTTTCGTATCAATCGAGAGTAGTTGTATCCCATGTGCTTCTACTTTAGCCATTGGCTTTTCATGGGAAACTTCGTCAAAGGCTTTTTGGAAGTCGAAGTAACAAGGTCTACGGCTTGCATACAGTCGTAAATGCGTGGACTTCTCCAAAAAAGTCAAAGATGTTTGTTAGGCAACTACGTTTTTCTCGGGATCCATGTTGGGTGTCAGTAATAAGGTTTTGGGCTTGGAGATGTTTTCTTGAATGCAAATTTTGACTGATGTTTCTATTGTTTCACTGATGGCAGATATAAGGCTAATTGAGCTATAGTTATCGGTTTCTTGTTAGTTCCCTTTTTTCAAAACAGGAGCGACATTTGTCTGCTTCCAATTCCCGAAACAATCCCAGTCTCTGTAGTATGGCGTAAAGCAGAGGCTCGCGAGTACATTTTGATGAACTTGATGAAAGTCGTAGATCTGAATGTCGTGGTCGTATGCAGGACGTGTATCTCGTCAACTGCTGCTAGAAATTGACAATGTTGGCTACAATATTAATATTTTGTTGCAGGCGTGGATGCTCGCCACTCGACCACTGTGACGGCAGTCAATGTATCCTACCTTAAGTATTGTGAGTGGAGTGAATAGAATACTGCTTGAAAAAAACTGTCAACGCTAGCCACCGATAGGAGAGGAAAATACAGCATGTGTGGGCAACTTGTTTCTTGAAGCAGCCCTGAGTGGAGCCTGATCTTACTCGTCATATTTTATGAGAGCATTACTCGAGAGAGAGAACAGTCTCTATGACGTGACTGCAGTACGCTCGTGATAACTGCCAGACCCTGTAATTGAAGCTCGTTTGGGGGTTCTCAGATTTAGTAGGAACGTGATTGTTAGCCACGGATTTCGCTATAGCATGAACGATTAGAATCACGATCGATTTCTTTTTAGTAGGCGAAGATCAATATTATACAGGGAGGCCCATAAGAAAGGTGCCTTTTTAAAACTATTATAGCTATAAAACTACAAACAGGTGAAGAGATTTGGTTAATTCAGAATGAATGAGGAGATTTCAAACTTTTCTACCAGCGTATCAAGTCTACGGACAATCTCAACATACAGCCCAAAAAATTCATAAAATCCACCCACCAAAATGAATCGCTACGCAATAGAACAACGAGCAAAAATAGTGGAACTTTACTTCTGATGTAATTGTTCGGTTACTGCAGTTCAGAGGAATTACAGGAATATTGATGGTAATGAAAGAAGTCCTTCGAAAAAGTGCATAAAAACAGGTATTGAAATTTAGATAAACTGGGACAACAGCAGACAGACAACGTTATGGCAGGCCACGGACCATATGAACTGGTGCTTCAATTCAGCTTGTTGCAACGAGTGTTGCTCATCGGCCCAAAACTTCAACTAAGAGACGTTCAATTCAACTGAGAATGTCATGTACCTCACTGCAACGTATTTTGGTAAAAGATCTAAAGTATCATCCATTTAAAATTCAATTAACTCAAAAACTCCATCCTAAGGACAACCAAAAGCGATTAGATTTTGCGAATAGATTTCTGCAGCTTGTAGAAAATTAAAACTTTGTAAAGAATTTAATAATGACTGATGAGGCACATTTTCATCTCAATGGTTTTGTTAATAAGAAAAATTGCAGATTCTGGGCTTCAGAAAATCCAAAAGAAATTCAGCTAAAGTAACAGTATACGTAGTGTGGCATCACGCCTTCGTGGATCATTGGACCATATTTTTTTTAACATGCTAATGGTGATGCAATTTGTGTTAATGGAAACCTATATAAACAGATGATTCAAGAATATTTGATGCCTGAAATTGGAGATAATAACACAGAGATTACCTTTTTCCAACAAGATGGAGCTGCAGCGCACACAGCGAAAGAAACAATGCGAATGTTAAAAGAAATTTTCCGAACAAAATAATTTCTCGTTTTGGTGTTATACTGTGGCTGCCTTGATCTCCAGATCTAAGTGCTCCTAATTTCTTTCTCTAGGGATACTTAAAGAAAAATGTTTACATTTAAATGCCTGATACTTTACAGCAATTGAAACTAAACATCATTCAAGAGATCAACAACATTTCACCAGAAACATTAAGGAAAGTAATGAACAGCACCGTTGAAAGAGCACCCCATTGTTTGACTAATAATGAAGGTTATTTAAAAAATATTGTAATCCATAGTTAAACGTTTTTTATTGTTTCATTATAAATTTATATTAAACTTTAAAATTTCTTCTTTCGTTGTGAATCAATCAAATTTCTTTACCATTTTTAGTTTTATAGCTATAATAATTTTAAAACGGTAAATTACTTATGGGCCACCCTGTACTTGAATGCTAGTCATCTACAGCTAACTTAATTAGTTACTTCTTATTTCACTCACAACTTTCAATCAGCTCAACCGTGACGCATATAATGCATACCTCAGATGACTTACTGACGTAATTGCGTCGTACAATAAAATATTCATACATATTTGAATATATGTGTTACTAATTATTATTGTACACGTAACATACATATTTCCCTCTCACTTCATTTAAATCCTTATGCAGCAGTAGAAACAATTAAAAATGGCATAGACAATCCCTCTCTTTCACTTTTGCTCCTTTTTAAATATTACCTTGACTTTCAAATGTCCAGTTGTCGAATATACTTTTCAAAATATTACGAATGGTTTTCCATCAACCGTTACATAATCGCAGATAAACGAGCTATTATTGTTGAAAGTTTATCCGAAATGTTCTTGAAAGCCGTTTTATTTTCTATAACAAAATTGAATTTCCCAATATCTTCTAAACAGATCGTCATACGAGATGCAAGGCTTCCAGATTACTTTCTACGCTGAATCAGTTAAGTTCAATAAATAATCATGATTTTGTCCCTAACATGAAGAATCACAACTTCAAGACTCCTTTCTTACCTCAGCTTGTTGCTCTAATTGGGCAAGAGAACTGAGGTGGTGCAACTGCTGCATGAGGTAAGTTTAGTAAACAGAACAAGCACAGCCAACACAAGTCCGTCGAGCAAATGATGTGCTTCAGTCTTCTACTTGGAGAAGCGCACGAGTACGCCTCGCATGTGATTGCTCGGACAACCACACGAAAATAACAGTCAGTTGAAGGACGCTTGTAAATGGAACGTAATAACATATTACAAGTTTGTTAAAATTTTGACGTCCTTTAAGAAATTCAACTCCGACACGTGAGTACGTTCAGTTTTTTTTGTGTTTTACCAGTTTATTGAAAAGAAATGTTATTTTTGACAAGTTTTACGAGTTTTGAAGGTATATTATTCAATCAGCATAAGAAGGTGCGTACATAAAAATTGAAGATATTTATGATCCTAGTATCACGTCATTTTTATAATAGACGCTTTGGAAAACAACGAGTTATTACGTCTACGTCTTGTCTGTCTGAGGTTGCAGTATAGGCCTGAGTTATCTGTCAGTAAACTATGAACAATTTTATGAATAGATAGCCTCAAAAAATTCATTTGATGGGAATTTAATGATTGTTCTTCTACCAAACAACACTAAATCGTTTGGAGTCCCTCATTTCTATCTTACATGGGAGTGAGTACCCAAGCTAGAAACGTTCAGCAAACAAGTACATGAATACTTATTTCAGTTTATTATTCTTTGCTGAGTATTGAGGAAAATAGTCTATACCCATCTAAAATTAAAACAATGTAAGCAATAAGCATTTCCGTCACTTACTTTCACAAAAGATTTTTTCGTACGGGGAGTTTCATTCAGAGATTCCTAACTTCAGCTAATTTGATCGGCACTGCATTGCGTTTGAATTTGAAAATTTCAAGTTCTTTATTAGATCAGAAGCGTCACGTTTGACGTGCTCAACCAGAAGAAAAGTATATTTATTCGTCAATTTTTATATTTTTTGTTGTAGAAAAGCCACAATGCGCGAGTGTCGAGTCAAGGAGGCAACCTCACAGCTCTTCTTGCTAGCCATGCAATTTTTTCTTCTTCAGTAAGTATTACAGCTTGCCTTCGCCGTAATTTGATACGAGCAAAATGTACTTCTTAGGCCTAACAAAACAGAGTTTTTCCGTGAATAAATTCGTTGTGTGTAATGAAGTTAGTACAGGATTTTCAAACGGTTTAGTCCTGCTGTTGTCTGCATCAAATTTAGATTTGTATTGCGCTGTAATAAAGGAACTCTTAGATGTATAACATTACTTATGAAACGACTACAAACCAGCAGTTAGGTCTAAGTAAAGATTTAGACGTTATTTCGAACATATGACTTATAAATATAGTAAATAATTATAATACATAAACAATCTCATGAAACATTCCCAGCTCAATATAAACTTGAAAAGAAAAGATACCAAATAGCAAGAAAAAATCCAATGATCTTTTTTTTATGAAAAGATAGATTTAGCCAAAATCTTGGTATTGCAAAATCGATGACCTCCCACATTCCCGACAGAACTTGCGCCGATAACTGCAGCTTACATAAGATGGCAATGGTAGCTTTTATTTAGGAAATAGTTGTCTCTGAATCTTCTTCAGCATTCTTGGTGATCGTAACTTTTTCTTGGCTGTGCAACAAATATTTGTTTACTATTAGTTGCATCTGCATTCACTTCCAAATTTAGCTAGTTATGTGGAAGCTCTTCCGAATATCTGCTTAAGCCACACGGGTTTTATGTGAAATATCTTGGTTGTTCATTCCGATTTTAAGGAGCAAAATTTCTCCCGTTTTATTCTGAACGATTTTGTGCGTGCTACTTTTTTCAAAATGATTCCTTCAGAATCACTTTTCGTTTGAATAACGTATCCAAGTCTTCGTATGCAAATTAAAGAGCGCATAATGTCCTCCATGTGGATCAGTGGACAATAACAGCAGAGTTTGTGCTGTCCAGCACAAGATCAGACTAGTCAATCACAAGTCCATGGAGTTGATTAACAATTGCATTTATATTCTGATATAACTTAAATTCAGATTCAACTAAGTATAAGAGTAATTTCTCGCTCATTGTGCAGCAGGAATGCAAGCTTACTACAATATCGCTTAATTGTGATTTAATGTCAGGATATCAACGTCTAGTTTTCATCATGCAATAAAAATGCTTAGTCTCGATTAAAGCAAGCCTGAACCGCGTCATCTAGAACAGCTGGTCGCACTTCTAAGCTCCAAGATACATGAACAAAAATTCCGACACATCCCCGATGATTGTTCGTGGATTGTGGCTTGGGATATTGAAGGGGTCAGATGCAAAACCGTTGGAGCGTCTCCCTCTAAATGAAATTTCCTATAATTAGCTACAATTTTTTTGTAATTAAAATTTTTCTGAAAAATGAAAAGAGACGGAGTATTTCTTTGTTCCCCCTGTATGCGAGTATCACATAAATCTCTCTGAATTATCCATGTAAGAGTCATACACAAGATCATATTCATAAGGATGGGTCATATCGTAGGTCATATTCATATGTAAGAGACTCATCAAGGGAACTGCACAATAGCTAACTTACGAGTGTCTCGTTTTCTGAGTAGTGCAAGATGAACCGCAAAATTATTACTTCTATATAATATCAATGACTAGGTACACCTACTCATGAGCTGTCGCTTAGGAATATGGTCGAACTATGAAAGTGCGAGCAATGTTCATCCCCGTCCTGCAGAAATAACGTCACAGGAAATTTCTTACGGATAAAATTCAATTTCACTCTCCTATATAAAAAAGTGACTTTTTCATAGTAGAAAATATTTTTACTATGTAATATATGTACATACAACTGTCAAATGTATTTTCACTTCAAAGCCACCGTAAATTAAATATACAGCATCCTCAAGAACCTACTTTTACATTTCAGGATTCGCACAGATGGACATTTTTTAATTCCTTCAGTTTCACCTACAGACAAATGTTTACTTCAAATTCATTCTTCCTAGAATTTCAATTAATTTTACAGCTTAAGATAGAAAGACAAGACAGCTCAGCTGATAACGATATTGAAAGAGCTGCAGATAGCGATCATCTTGCCGGAAATCCTTCTTGTGATCTGATCTAAGTAGTTTGAAACATGAGAAAATTAATAAATAAATAGTGAGACATCTATCGAGCTGAAATAATAGTAATATTCAGTCGTTCGTATTGAAAAATTAACAGGGATTAGTGGTTTGCGATCATTAATATTCGCATAATTCCATGAACAAATTAGAAAAATTAGACCAGCTTCTGTGCATGACAATGACTACAAAAAGTAGAGCAGAAAGAGAACAAAAGAACGTGATCTTAACTTCATTTTCGTTCTTAGGTTACTCACTGTATTCCCATTAAATGTATCATTTAATTGTAATCAATGCTTAAATCAACATCCACGCAGACATGCCCATCATTCAAGGTAGCAACGCTCTTCAACGCACGTGGCCTATTTTTTCATGTAACAATAAATGTTTCAATTGCAGTGATATTTTGATCAATGAACCTAAAATTCGTTGTCAGTATAGTACCGTGTCTTTTACTCAACAGAGCGAGCAATCAATGACAAGAAGAACAAAAATTACGGTGGAACATCATTGAAAATTAGATCAGATGTTGAAATAAAATAACTCGTTATAGTATCATTATAATTATGTATTATTATTTGCTTTATCTTTATTGCAAACTTAAGTTCTCTATCACAAGAAATAGATTTCTTATGAGACAACCTCTTTACCTTCTTTGTATGCTCTTCTAACTTTTTGTATCTCAAATACCTACGTAGTAATGTTTCTCTGATAATTTTTGCGTATTATGGAAATGTGCCAAACATTAACTGAGTAAGCCATATACATTTGTATTTTGTAGTGTCAGGATTAGTCTTTTGTAGTTGAGTTGATGTTGAATTTTCAAATCAAGCTGTCAAATCTTGGCAAAAGTTCCGGGACAGTTAAATTCAATCACACAAAAGTGCAAGTGTCAACACTGCGCCCTTAGTGAAAACCCTAAAACAGTCAGGGGTACCTAAAATACTTGCTTAAATTTAGATAGCTTGACCAAGGTTATGAAAAAAAAACAGGCTGAACGCTTGGTATAAAACCGCTTTTAAAATGACAATAGAAGCGTAGATTGTCAAAGACAATAAGAAATTGTTGAATGAGTACTAGGAAACTGTAATGAACTTTAATCATGCTTTTCAGCACTGGCCGTGAAAGTTTTGGGGTTGGAGCAAGCATTGTTGCGGCTGAAGAGTCGAACGTGAGTGACTACTCCTCCGGTCCTAATGACGAAGAGTTTGGACTTCTAGGTAGCACTTCTGACCAAGAGATATCTAACATTCTCTCAACAAATCTCCCTCAAAGTGAGGAACAAGATGTGGCTAGTACTGTTGATCAAGAGACTTCTGAGAATTCCGTAACTATCCTTCCACAAGATGGAGTAAGTAGCGAGGTGACTGGAGAAGCTGACCAACCAACGTTTGAAATTCAGTCGACAAGCTTTCCTGGAGACGAAGAAAGTGGAGAAGTAGCTGGTGCTACTGACCAACAGACGTCTGACATTCAGTCTACAAATCTACCTCACAGTGAGGAATACGGAGAACTGGCTGGTGATACTGACCAACAGACGTCTGATGTCCTGTCTTCAAGTCTCCTTCAAAACGAAGAATATGGCGAGGGGACTATTCCCACCGATCAACAGACTTCTGACACCCATTCAACAAGCCAACAGACGTCTGGAATTACTCCACCAAACGTTTCTCAGAATGAAGTACAAGTACAGAGAGGAAGCCAGGAAAGCCAGCACACAGCTGGAAGCTCCCCACCAACTCTGTCTCACGGAGCGCAGGGGCAGATGGCTGACCGAATAAACGAAATAAAGCAACAAATGTCAGAGATGCATTCCGTTTTCCTTGACCCTCTTGCTCAAATCACTCGACTGGTGGAGAGTCACTCTCTGTCTCTGACAGCAGAACAACACTTGCATGCACGAGCTTGTTGCAAAAGTGGCTCCACGTCGTGCCCTGAAGGATGCGCCATAAAGAAGTCTAACAAGTCACCGTCAACAGATACCACTTAAAACAAGTTTGAAACATTCCCTTTAGACAGTACTACTCTAGCTGATGCTTAGTGTGGTTCAGTGTTCAGGGTTTATTCACTTGTGAAGTATCCCTTACTGTAACGAGGAAGTAGATAATTTTTTATTTGCAGACGACTAGTGTCTGTAGCAGAACGAAGATGCCATTGAAGTCTTTCAGCTAACTATGTAGAGCTGAGGCTTCTCCTGCATGAGTTGAGCTCGATACAAATGCTTTGATCACGAGTCAATTTTCATGTTATCCCATTCTATCTTCACCAAAGGACAGAGAAGTAGATTTAGCTGGATAAGATGAAACGTTGAATAGATAATATTTCCTTAGTAAACCTTACCTATCATTGCCCTCTACATACCACTTGTTAAATTGGACCAAAATTATCCTGAAGCCTAGGAATTACCATAAAATACGTTCATTTTCAATATGTAAACTGCATGTCTCTGTAATATACATATATTAATAATATCCAATTAGCATTAACATGCTTATCAGTATCAGCTTGTGCAAGCTCAGAAAGAAATATAAGAATATTATATGAATACATTACTGGACAAGTTCATACATCTTTGTCCTATGGTACAGAATACAATGATAAAGCGCTTCTTTAAATGAAGCACTTATACAAATTATGACTCTAAATTCAATAGTACTCGTATTTTGTATCCGTTATATTCTACTGTATTTATATGTTGTATTTTTTCTACTGGTACTCAAAATAAGGTCAATTATTATCAATCCTCTACATCAATATTTATTGATGTAGGGATACAGGCAGCTCATGCCAACATTTTAGTGTAATTTTACTACCAATAGTTGAGGTAATTTCATTGAGCAGTATTCTGAATTCTCAAATCATAAAAGTTCACCCCTTTAATGCGAGAAACGAAACTCATTACTGCACTGGACCGCAAAAAAATGTGAAAATTTTATCAAATTTGTCCTCGTTAATAGTAATTGCATTCAAACCTTAAGTAAATAGCGAAACAAAAAGTAACCCTCTGACTGATCTGTGCCTTAGCTCACTATTGACCAAGATAATTGTTACTAAATAAAACAACATATTTTTCCAATGTGGTCTAATATTAACTCCTACAAGTCTTTCGTTTCAATGACGTAGTAAAATTGATACATCTTTTTCGTACAACTCAGGTATGATACCATATGAACATTTCTTAGCTAAATCTGAAAATTGAATGTAATAATTAGCCTGATCTACGAATATACAAATTCTGAAAATACAATTTTAGTTTTCATCTCACCAATAATTTTGCAAAACATACATTGTTGTCCGAAGTTCATAAATATTTCCCAGATGTGTGATGCTTATGATCTCCGATGTACGTATCCTGTCATCATCTTGGCCGCTGGAATATAGAACTGAATTGCCACTCAATGTTCTAGGTACAATACACAATGAACCTTCAGTAAATCTGCTCCATCCCCACGCAAGCAGAAGACCGAAGCTGTGTAACTTAGGACTCAGAATTTGAACAATAATTACTTCATTGGTATCACGCTATTTAGAGAGGATGATTAGACGTTAGAAGATCATTTCTGGTGTCTTAAAAGATTTGATTACTTTCGATTGAATGGCATTAAGTGACACTATTTTTAAAAAATATCATTCTTATTTGGTAACTACTCGTAGTTTCATACACCATACATAAATAAAATTAAAGAACCATTTCAAATGAATAAATTGAGCTGCCTCCCAATATTCTCTAATTTGGTAATGACTGAAGTGTTACTTGGGATTCAATTTACTAAATGTTGATTATTCAATCTAATGGGTCACTTTCAACCCTAGTATTTACCGAAAAATACGAAAACAACTTTGAATCAGTTCAATATATTTTGATGCTGAGAAATTACGCTGTTTGCTTTGTATAGGGAGGGTGAAAAGCATTAATCACTAGTGTGAATGTCAGTATTATATGAAATTTCAATGTCATTATAATAAATGTTTGAATGGCAAGATATCAACGAAAAATAATTTTGAGCAAGAAGAAGGTTGTATTTTTATTTAATTTCATCGAATTTTATGTTTTCCCGAAAAAATTGATTAAAATTGAAATCTTTGATTCGAGTGCTTTATTGGACAATTATTCTATAACAGTAAACCTTTAAGTTTCAAACGCAACTTGTTGATTGCGGCGTGACAAAAGGTTTGAATAATTTGATTGTTACTTATTCGGTTTGAAGGTTGAAGAATCAACTTGACCCTTTTGTGCATAATGTACCTGATCTCGCACAATGCTCAAAACCCCTTTTAATATTGTGCTATTTATAGCATGTATTCAATCTCGTACATATAAAACTATCAATTTTGTTATGTTGTAAAATAGAAATTTCAATAAAAGGGCACTCATTAGTCGTATAATACTCAAATATCGTGAATACTTTTTCTATCACCCAAAAATAATTCATGCTCCAGAGAGTTAAATGTTGTGCCCTCAACTTGAAGACAATGCATGACTTAATAATGTGTCCAATTGATACTCAAAAGGCCAAGGGGAGAAGTACATTTGCGACTCCACAAATAACTGTTAAAAAATTCAAGCGTCGTAGGAAAGATTTGGCTCTGACAACCCCTGTGAATTCATGCGAGGATGCAACTTCAACTCACCAAAGAAAATGTTTCGGCCACATCCATGCCATTCACAGCAACGGCGGCGCCGGTGCCACGAGTGCTGAAAGAGATGTTCTTGCCAGGGGCGCCCTCGAGGAGGAGGTGACCGCCTTCAGTCCGGATCCGCGGTCTAGCAGAACGGGAGAGTTACTGATAGTCATAAGTGTAGGAAGAATCAAGGCGTCAAGCTACATATTTCGCCATTAGCATATATATGAAGAATGGCCTTTTCTTGATGATTATGTACGAGTTGCATCTACCCTCTTTAAAAACACTTTGATGCAGGGATCCAACCAAAAGAAGGAAGAGAGAGAGGATTCTATAGTGGACTAGACTAAACTTTTACTCACATATCTGTTTATGACTCAAAGTGGTAGAGCAGATTTTGGAATTCACTTCTTCGTGTTTGCATGGTTGACTAGTTTGAAATTTAAAATCAAATGCTAGAGTATCAAAAATTTCAGCTGTTGTGTTTCATACCAAAGCAAGTAGCGATTTTCTTTGCCAGTATTCTATTAATCGGTAGCTAGCGGTGAGCCAGACTTTTGAAACGAATAAAACAATTGCGTGTAAAACTTATTTTTACACGCTTGCTTATTGATCCACGAAAAAAATATCCACTGTTCGGGAACTAAGAAGCTTGTTCATTTTTAACGAGAGAAAAAAATTAGAGTGTCATATTTAGTTCTTAACTTGATGTTGTATGTTTTAGCGATCTTATACGCAAAAATGTGTTTAAAGAATGGCTGGTGAGCTTAAGCAATAAAATTGAATCTGTCGAAAAACGATAATCCACTTCAAAATTCAGAATCTGGAACTGCTTAAATGTTTATTTTATGGGAAATTATTCACAAAATTACCCAAAATTGACCGTGGTCTCAAGTAAATCCTTTAGCCTGTGTTCGGTTGCTGAGTGTTTGCTGCAGTTCATGAGTTGTGTGTTGTCTTAGAAGAGAGCAAAAAAGGCTTTTCAGCAAATATGGAAGTAAAGAGTTTGGCAGGCAGCCTGACAAGCTAAAGTACTGAGACCTAAACATAAAATTTAGCAGGATGCTAAGTGATATGAAGTAGCATTGATAATACAGGTACCTTATATACACGAACATATCACACAGGTATGTATATATATATACTATATATATATATATATATATATATACGGACAATTCATTATTTTCTGTATACATATTATATGTAAACGGCCATTTTTACTCTGGTATGTCTTATACTGCAGTGTGCATTTTGTACCTTTCTGGGATTAAAAAAAAACTGACCATCCAAAACGTGTTGGATAAAGTAAGATGAAAAGATGCGGTAGGAAAGTAAAACTATGATAGAAAATACTATCTAATACTATCAAATAATACTGATTATAGGACAGTTGTCTTTGCTCGTTCCTAATACTTGTTGACCAGTGAGTATGAATTTTTGTGTTTTAGCATTGCGCATATTTATGACTATTTCGATGCTACCGAATTAGTGTAGCAAATAAGTTGTCTTTTCGTTAGAAGTTCACGGACTGGAGTCCGAGTGTGTGCGAAGAGTTGGTGGAACTCTGTTACCCTTATGCGCATACCAACAGAACCAGTTGGCGAAGCTGAGAAGTAATGTAAGTAGTTAACTTCTCGCTTGCTCTCCTACCTCTAGTTACTCACTTCTTCAGAAAA
This sequence comes from Trinorchestia longiramus, assembly GCA_006783055.1. Lineage (NCBI taxonomy): Eukaryota > Metazoa > Arthropoda > Malacostraca > Amphipoda > Talitridae > Trinorchestia > Trinorchestia longiramus. Next base: position 123,953 of record VCRD01000062.1, read on the forward strand.
CTTTGAAATAGAACAATGATTTAATGCATTTAACCTTAAAACGGACGGTTAACTATTAAGTTGAGTAAATTTCAAGAGACAGTAGATTGGGCTTCTTTAGTCACTTTATGTAAATTCTTAGTCTTTGAACAAGGTTAGGCAAAGTCTTAAGTTACAGGACATGAAAGGCAAGGAAAATTTTTTCAAGGCATTTTTCAAGGAAAAAACGTATTTTGTGTACGTATTAATGTCGTTGGGAATAAACTTATACTTATATTCAAAGCAGAGTTTTTGAATCGCGAGCACAATTTTCCTGCATCCTATGGTTACAAATGATAGCACAGTCTTTTGTTCTACAAGGGATAAACAAATAACTAGAGCAGGTTTTGCATCTTTAATGAATAATTTTTCGTTCTTTTGCATAACAGACTGTGTTCAAAGTTAATAAAAATGCATTCAACTTCGTAGTATAGGACAAATTTGCATTGTAAAAAAATGTTACGTATTATGCAGGCAGTGACATTAATTAGCCCGTACGTGAACGTCAGATATTTTGAAAAATAACGTAGCAAAACTGAAAGCTTTTAAGTTGCACAGACTGACCTGTCATCAAGTAGGGCGTGTGACTGACTCAGCAGCAGAAGACACCAGAGGGCTAATGACAGCGTCATCATCTCACCCAAGCTTCCTTAAATTTGGGTTGCGAGCATCCAACGAGGTATCAGTCTATTATTTCCTTCAATTTTCAATCCACTTTATATACTTCCACAGCGTCCGAGCTTAGCCCTACTACACAGATTTTATTTGGTTTAAAATGACTGCAGAATCACTCTATAAAATGTAATACATATTGCTACAGTTACAAATTCAAGTCAGATTACACGAGCAGAGCTGTTGCAGTTTTTTAGGGTATGGTAAAGCGCTTAAATGTGTATTCCAAGCCTTGACTACGAAAACTCTTTGAAACAAATAACAGGCACAGCACCTCACTGTTGTTTTGGTGCCATTGAGCCGAGAACTGAAATGTGTGCGAGGTAGGTTGTTCTGTGACCTGTTACGTAGTAAAACTATCCGCGTAGTATCGGTGTGCCACATGATCAGGCACAGCCCCCGGTACTGTGCAGGCACAGCGAGGTACGCCGTATCGCTTCCCGGGAAGAGCCGATCGAAAAAGAATCATATTTCCCATGATAAAACTATCACAGTAGGTCTTAAAACTTTCCACTCAATTAATTTTTTCGTAAATAGTTTACTGTCTCATTTTCGGTAATCAGTTTCGTCCATTTAATGAAAGTTATTAATTGCAAATTTTACTCGTTTCATTAAAATTGATCTGCTTAAACTAGCATTTACAGGGTGTTCAATATTTATCGTTACAATTATTCTAGTTATGTTTAAATATAATCTAAAATTTTACCAGATAATGGCTAAAGATCTAAATAGCAGAATAGCAATTGTAGACTTGCATAAGTCAGTAAAGTCACCAAGGGACATTGCCAAATCACTAAATGTGAACAGAATGCTGGTTTGGAGAACACTTAAGTAATTCAAAGGGACTTGGAAGGTGACTAACAGGCCAGGGCAAGGTCACCCTCGAACAGCTCGAACATCAAAATAGTTCAAATCCACCAGGCAGAAGCTGAGCAGCTGAGGAGGAATGGGTAAAAATCCCTCAAACAATCACTCGTGACTCATGACAAGCATTTTTCAAACGTTTGTAGCAGGTTATCGACGCTGATAAAGAGCATATTGTGTAAATTATAGATATTCGTAAATATTAATAGTTCAATAACATGTTTATTTTAGTTTGATTTGTATAATTTGATTTGATTAATAAATGTGGGCAAAAAAGTTGTAACGATAATTATTGAACACCCTACCCTGTATTAGGAAAATGTTCAACATAGTAGCTGTGTGCTACATGTTTTTCTTTCTTTTTCATTGTAAATGCGCCTCTTTTCTGTTCAGTTGGAGGATTTTATTTAGAAACTTTGCTTGAACACATTTTGAAATGCGAGGATGTTTCAAAGAGTGAGGTAACATGAGCTCCGACAAGTGTACAAATTCCTCGTGTAAATTAAATTCCTTAAATAGACAACTGAGACGGTCACATCAGTCGAATGCTTCCACAAGAAAGCGCAAGTCTTAGCTGGAAGATGGAGGCATCGACTAATTAGAACGTGGTTGGCGATTAAAGTAGTAAATGCGATAGTTTTTGTATCTAAATATCTATAACGTCACTGCTGAAATTCATTGCCAAATAATGGAAGTGTGCAGAACGAGTGTAACGTGTAGAAAATAGGTGTGAATTTAAACATGGAATTTGATACATGCAAAACAGATATACGAGACGAGCAAAGATCAGGGAGGCCCAGCTCATCCACCACCGATGACAATGTGTGTCGTGCAGAAGCTTCGATTCAAGCTAATCATGGCATTCGTGTGAGCAATATCACACAGGAACTCATTATCTCCAGTGGCAGTGTACACAATATTGCGCATAAACAATTAGGCTACAGGAAGATTTTTTCTCGATGGGTACCGCCCTATTGACATGGACTGACGACCTTAACGATGATTTTTATGTAGCGGTCTCGATACTTTGGTTGCCGATGAAACAATTGCTGAGACAACCATGGTGACTAAGTGGAGAAGTTATACGAACCCATGTTTTGCTATGTTATGTATCTCTCTGAGCCAAGGAATAAAAGTTTCTCTCAGAGCTTTGTTACTCTACTTTTTGAAACCTCCCCGTATTATTCACTAAAGCCAAGTTCATTATTGTGTTCCTTTCTTTCTGGTTTTACTGTCTGCGCTTAAATCATTTTTTCTTGCATTACAACCAGAAGTTAAAAAAGTTTCATTTGTTCCAGCAGATAGAAGCAATAATTCAGAGTTATGCGAATTGCATGTGGACATTGAGTTTAATTATCGTTAAGGGCCTGTACACTATTTGAGCATGGTGGATATTTATCATTGATGACCTATACACAACTTGCGCATTAAGGGCATTTATCGTTACTGACCTGTACATAATTTACCGTTACAACAGAAACTTAAACATGCGTTTGAACTTCAATGATAGAATGATAATTATCAAATCATAGATTCCAAAATACGTTCGTTTAATAATTTATTGTGAGAAAAGTCCATAAGCGGAATGAGTAACATGCACGTAGAGTAATTTTGAGTAGTAATTTTTTTAAACGTAATTTTTGATGATAGTAAATTTGCTGGTGCTATTTCGCTACTTCAAAATGAAATAATGAATTATCAATTTTTACTTATGATTTCAGCAAAAGTTACGCAGAAAAAATTATTATAATAATGAATCAGTTATTTAGTGATTCATCTACATATTATGAAGGTATTCAGATCCATGCAGAGAAATATAAAAAAGAGAAAATTATTTTTAAAAATCATGTCCGATGAATAGATAGAACCTCTTATTTACTTTGATGCCCAACAACAACATCAGTTTGAACGAAAGGCAATAATACCGATGCTTATTTCTGGGTATACCAGCTCACATTTCATTTATTTTCTCATGATCTAAGGCAAGGTTATGAGGCACATGTGTACTGTAGTTGCTGTGCTGTGGAGGAGAAACATCAATTGTTTCTAATTTAGCTACAACAGAAAACTAACTCATCAATGTACTACCAGTCCACCACTGTCCCTACATCTGATTCTATCGGAAATAATGACTACGTCAGACCTCTTGTCGTGTTAGGTTCCATTCATGAGAGTCGATTACCACGTATCTCTGCAAATAGTGGCTCCCCTCCATGCCCTATTTAACTTGTGCACTCCTTTCTTTCTTTCCTATATGACTTGCGTCCTTTACTTGCGTACTCTACACTCTTTGCATTTATGATAGTAAGTTCTTCTTCGCGCATATCGCACTTTCCCTTACTCTGCAAATTTACTTCACCACTGCTCATAAATATTATTCTTAATGTGTAAAGACCTGCATGATCTATTGTGAGATTTATTTAACGAGACCAACACCTCCCACCTGATACTCTAAATTTTCTCTCTAAACCAGAAATTGTCTTGTTTAACAGGCACGTAGTCATCGTGACTCTGAACTAAATAGAAACAGTTTGGGTTAACGGTTGATGATCATTATTCTCAAAGTTCCCGTATTTTCATTCTTTGTTTAATCCCTGCCCTGTAACAGCAGGAAACGACATCGTGTCATTCAGATCACTGAATCCTAATTTCTACTCCAACGAGCTTGAGGTAATCGTGTGCTGATCAGTCGTTCCCTACATGAAAAGTGTTTCACTCTACTAGGAAAGGGCTTGTGATGCTCTTCAATTTTTCATTCCCATACATACTTTAGTTGCACGACGTGGTGCATTTAATCTTCAAATCTTTGTTACAAATTAAAGGGCGTAAATAAACAATGAGGACAGTTTCAAACTTCTATTTTGTATTATTTTTCGAAGAGACCTAACCATGAAACGTATACAAAATACAGTATTAATAACAAACAATACTGAGCAAAGAGAATATAATTTTTATCGAGTATTTTAAATGCTGTTACAAATATTTCCAAATATTATAGAGTATTGTTCACCACATATTCAATTGTCTGAATTGCTTCCATTATAAACACCCTGGTTAAAAAAGTAAAAAATGTTAATAATGCTTTCGAATAAATCATGTAAATTTCTCAGATATTTTACTGACTGAAATTTTTAATTCTATTGACAGAATTCGGTCAGAGTGATGCATTGAAATTGGAATAAGAATAAGAAAGGAAAGGATCCATATATGTTTTTTTTTTCAAAACTGCCACCTTTGCTTTGGAGCACCTACACAATATTCACACGCTGTGCAGTGCACCACATATTATGCTGTGCAGTACACCTCGGTTTGTACAGTGTACTACACCTCGGTTTGTGCAATGTACTACACCTCGGTTTGTGCAGTGTACTACACTTTAGTTTGTGCAATGTACTACACCTCGGTTTTTACAATGTACTGCACATCAGTGCAAATAAATAACTTCTAAAACTGAAGTATTACAGACGATTTTCCGGACCGCACAATTTCAAAAGAAAGCACCTGCTCTGTCAGCACTCAGCATTGATCGGACTGATTTCTTTCTTGAACCTCTGATCATTTTCGTCACTCACATTATACATAACTGTTATTGTCGCTGATACACAAACATATCCGTTCATAGGAGAACCAACTGGGTTCGAAAGAATTGCTACAAACTACTAAGAGAAAAAATTTTCGAACGACTGGAAGAAACATGGTATGTGTCATGAAAATTATTGTTCCTCATTTTTTTCTACGTCGAATTGGGTTTCCTACCTATTGAGAATTTTTATCACAGGATTCTAATTTCAGAAATGTATTCCCTTTCTAGTTTTCATCTACAAATATTGGTTCCCTGAGTATCTGTCCGGAATGCATCAATACAAATACCGCTCAAATTCATGGGCATCTCTCCCTGAACATTTTTAGTTACCTTAGTCATGAAATTATCGAGCACCGGCTGTATTTTCCATGAGTAATACGAGAGAATACAACTGGTATTCTCATCATTTCCCGGTGGCAATGACACCCCGCAGCAGCTGTAGTGGTATAGTGTTGACTTGTCTACGCCGGTGTCACGGCGGCGGCATAGCCCGCCAGAGGCAACGTGCAACATGAGCATCTCGGTCGCAGAGCGGTCTCTATCTGGTACTGAAGGGGCGGATATTTTACCGGCCTAAGCCCGTAGCCACGAGCTGACTGCTCGCCCCGTACTGAAAAAAAATCATCGAAATAAAGCGAAGCAGGTGTCACGAAAACAATGTACTGGCCTGACAGACGTTACTCTTTCTTTGCTATGATCTTATGGATAACAGGTGCATGGTAAACAACGCAAGTGAAGCAAATTTTGAGGGGAAAACATACTTCAACAACATAGAACGAGGCTTCTTTGATGTTTGTGAAATAATTTTTAAAGGAAATGGAGCATTTGAGGCTAAAACAAAAGCTATAATTCCTAGGATGACGGACAAATATTGCAAAGGACTGAAAAACTAAAGAAATCGACCTTCACATGTGTCAGTCTTCACACGTGTCGGCCTTCAAATGGGTCAGTGGATCACAAGTGCAGTATGGAATGCGTAGCAGCAGCAGTACACTAGTCAAATTATTAATAACGCATGGCCGACTGGCCTTGTTTGGCAGAACTCTTTCTTTGCGCGAACTTCATATTCTTACATAAGGATAGACTCAAAAAGACGCTTTTTAAAGAAAAATGAATTAAGAATTGTGTATTTATTACAAAAGTTGACACACTAAATAAGCATCACTGTTTTCAAATACATTCTGCTCGAAATAAATGTATATGTAGGTAATGCCATTCCAGTGCCTGAAGAACAGTCAAATAGTGAATAAATTAAAACCAAAGAATAAAGTTAACAAGATACATTCTCCTGTAAAGGCAGGATGCAAATAACTCATGAGCTTTATAAAAGGAGTTCACAAAAATCTCATTTGCTGGTTTTACGATTCAAAACTGAATGGAAAATCTTTTGCTTCAGTGATTTAATACACAGAACGTGTTGAAATAAACAAACGAATATTTTAAGTAGAAAAAGTTCCAGTATATTGGACACTAAGTAACGAATTTCAATTTTAAGTACCCTGAAATAAAAATGTTAAAGTTTGGCAAACGTTATCGTATTAAGTTTACACTAAGTTTATAGACTTAAAAAACTGATTGATCTACACGTGAAGTCAAAATGAAAAAATCCTTGACGAACACAGCATCAGATAACATTGACGCGAAAAAGGCAGTGAGGAGAAATTAAGGTGTTGGTTTACACTGTATTTTTTTAGGACAATATTATGGAACTAGCAGGACCCGTGGAAATTCCACGGGATGAGAAATATATTTATTTAATCAAGAAATACAGGGTGGACCAGCGAGTATGTCCCATTCAAGAAGTTTTATAACTCAAAAACTATTTGGGATAGAACATAAAACTCTATGTTAAAACATTTATTAGATATATGAATTTCACTAAAAAATAACAGTTAAGTGTGCAAAACAATCTATGTTAAGTGACACCCGTTTTCGTGACAGCACATTTTTTTAAAAATTTAAAAATTTTCTGTAACCTTCGTTAATGTGTTGCCGTTAATTCCCCTGATTTCCTCTTGGATGTTTCTCTTTAATTGAGCAATTGTGGCAGGTTTATTAACGTAAACTTTTTCCTTAAGGTATCCCCATGGATAAAAGTCGGATATGGTTAGGTCCAGAGATCCAGGCGGCCAGTTAACATCGCCATGCCGAGAGATAAATTTTTGCAGAAACGAGCGATTTAAAAGAATTATTGTTTTTCTCGCGGTGTGACTTGTGGCGCCATCTTGTTGATACCAAATGTTTCTCAGATGTCTTGCTTCAAGTTGAGGTTCAAGGAAAGTACTGATCATATTTTGATATCTTTCTCCAGTGACGGTCACAGCATTACCCATATCGTTTTCGAAAATATATGGCCCAATGATTTCATCAGCCATCACACCACACCAGACAGTAAGTTTCTGTGAATGCAAAGGCTTTTCAACAAATTGTTTAGGTTGTTGCTGCGCCGAGATACAACCTGAAGGGAAAAGTTTACATTAATAAACCTACCACAATCACTCAATTAAAGAGAAACATCCAAGAGGAAATCAGGCAAATTAACGGCAACACATTAATAAAGGTTACAGAAAATTTTAAAAAAGGTTAGAAATGTGCTGTCGCGAAAACGGGCGTCTCTTAACAAAGATTGTTTTCCACACTTAAATGTTATTTTTTAGTAAAATTCATAAATCTAATAAATGCTTTGACATAAAGTTTTATGTTCTATCCCAGATAGTTTTTGAGTTATAAAAGTTCTTTGATGGGGTATCCCTTCTGGCCCACCCTGTATGTTTTCATAAAAATGATACTTTTCTGGATAGCGGAAAGAATTAGTGTTTTGGACAGGAAAACCCATAAAACGCAGTAAATGTGTTTATTAACATTTCTATGAAAATAGTGCCCATTGTATTTTAAATTTAGAACTGAAACAAATGAGATAACATTCGGTAGCTATGATACTGCAAACTCGACGAAAGTGTAACGTACTAACAAACTAAGAAAGGAACAAGCAGAATATTATATAGATTGATCGTCAGAGCACTTGTATCAGGGAGCCCGAAAGTCAATGAGGGGTTACAATTTTTAATAATTTCCTTAATTTTACATATGAATGTATAAACTTTTAATACAATACATAATAATAATAATGGTCATTACTATAGATTAGCCAGTTTTTGTCATACTTCTACAGTTTGTATGAAAAATTTCACGGTTAAAAAGGCAGCCATTTTTACCTTCGCGTATTTCTCATTAAAATGTCTAGAGAACAATTAAACGACATTAAACACTTCACCAACAAAAAATACGAGCTCACGTTCCAACTGTCTCTTGCTATTTCAAATTACCATGATTTATTGTCATTTGTAACTCGTAGAATAATAAGTGCATGATTTCTGTGTTTTAATATCCTTCACATACTTAATATCAGGTTGTCACATGCGTTCTGTCTAGACTTTAAATAAAGAAACAAATAATTTGATCTTATAATTTTTTAATTTATTTGTCAATATATATATATATATATATATATATATATATATATATATATATATATATATATATAATTTGTCCATAATTCATCTTAATTTTACGACTTTTTTCAGTCAACTCATATGCTTTTTAATCCTGTTAAAGAAAACCTTGTTAAATTTCGAAAAGAAGAACTCTGAAATTTGACTTTCGACTTCATCGTGGTTTTTGAAGGTTAATTCATTCAAATTATTCCGTGAACTACGAGACAAAAGCTAGTCTGAAGGACCAAAGGCGGGAGAATAAAGTTCTGAAAAATTTTCTTTGAAGCAAATTCTTCGATCTTCTGTGATGTAATCGTTGCTGTGTGAGGTCTAGTATTGTAAGAGCATACTCAAAATCGTAATGTCTGTACTTCTTGTAGATATCTTGTTCGATTGTTAGCAGTAATTGATGTACAGAAATAGAATCCCGTCCTGCAATCAGACGAGCGTCTAGATTGAAGCATACAGGTAATGACTGCGTGAGCTATCACTTGGCCGTACAGGAGTGTCACAGTTACTATCTTATCATACGAGAACATAATATCAATTTCTTTTTTGAAATTTCTACAGTATTCTCTTTTGTTTCATTTAAGCACCATCGAACCTCACAACACTGAGTGTGGAGTCAAGAAGCCATCTCGCTGACTGACCCATCTTGATCCTGTAATTTTAATGAAGAACCTAAACTCGTCTCACCAGTAGATTCCTCTACACCTAGAATGGAACGCCTCTTCAGCCTCTGTTCTATTTTGGTAATTGGCTAAAGGCATTAGGCCCGCCATGTGTTTTCGTAAATTAAATATATATTTTTTGTGATTAATTTTGTATTTATTAAATAGGAATATAAACTTTTGAGACTGTCATTTTCCTATGGGAGGATAAGCGACGATGATTTCTTTTGGCAAGTACACCGGAGGTTCACTTACTTTACGTTCAATGTCCAGATCTTTAAACGAACAAATAAAATAAAAGGGGTACACGTACTTGTGAATACAATGGATATCATACTGGCATGTATGGTCCTGATGAAAGACTACTCATTTTCGATTCACTAAGGCTGGTCTTTTTCTTAAAAATGGCATCTGAATGCTTTAATTATAGATTTAAGAATTGATTATTCTATCGGTTGGTTGTTGTTGAAAGTGGATGGCTCCTTTGCAATTCCACCAAACAGAGAAAAGAAGATTCTTTGTATGAAGTTTTATTTTGGGTTGTGATTGGGATGGCATCATGATTACCAAGCCATTGTCTATGACGTTCAACAATCCGATAAAGATCCATTTTCATCGCCAGTCATAACTCTATCACTAAAGGTGAGATGAGTTCACGAGAATGAAGAGAAGAGCAGATCTCAAGTCAAGATTTGCTTCAGACAATACATGAGGCAAACATTTCTCAAATTTTGAACTTTTCCTAGCTGATGAAGATGACGGTAAACAGTTGTACGGTTTAAACTAAGCTTCCTTGCCGATTCCTCGACTGATACTGCAGGATATTTTTCAAGTGATGGCACAATAAGCTTTCCATCAAATGAAACTGGACTTTCTGCTCGGACTACATCTTCAAGGCTGAAATCTCTATCTCTAAATTTTGTGTTTTAGGAGCGTCCTTTTTTCAAATTATACAAGACCTACCAGAATCGAAAACAATCGCCTTTGCAACAAATCGCCGTGAAAATTGTACAGAGTATCAGCCAATACATTGCAAATCAATAGATGACACTAGGGAAACCCATGTGAAAAATCAAAACGGTCTCAATTTCATAGTCCATGAGAGTTAATTGTACAGTTATTTAAGCTATCAGCTGATTACACCTTTGCTGGTCATGGAGATCACAAAGATCAGTGGTCGTTGGAGTTTGACCTCATGGACTTGGAAATAAAACTGTGATGTTCGAGCCTGTTGTTAAGCACGTCTTCCTGAGGTACTCCGGTGAGGGTCGACTTGAGTGTCGCACTTCGTAAGCGCTTAAAGCAGTCGCACACCGCAGAGCAAATGCGATGGATGAGAGGCTCGTGTGGCTCGTTGTATCCTCTCTTCAAGTCACGTATCGCCTTCTGTACGTACAAAGCGTTGGTTAACGTTGTTGGTTAACTTCTAAAATAACTTATTCTCAGTAAGGAAGGAAGCAACGCACGACATGCTGGGAGAACGGGATATTCGAAAAGAAAAAAGAAAAATCATTCTTCCAATCAAGTTCATAAATTACACACGCATTAAGATAGGATTTTCGAGGCACAAATAAGTTAATAAAGACTGTTGCACTATACTATTGTGCAAAGTAAAGATACGGTTGCATAAAGACAAATAAATGAACTTGAATTCCTATATTCCGTTACCATCCACGCCCAAGAACAAGAACAAGAGTGCAGCTGTAGTTACTGTATGTCTAGCACATTACTGAAGAAAAATGGCGAACTGCTAGTTGACTTTGTTGCCCCAAGTTCTTTGCATTGTTCACAAAGAATTAAAAAAATGATTTTACACGTTACTCTGAAAGACTTTAGCATCAGGACTATCACTGAATTAAAAGTGAATGAGTAAGTCTCTGGAAGAAGCGTTGTAATTTTTATTAGCAATATTCTTGTTATTTTCTGAAAATTAGAGGTAGATAATGAAAGTCCATCAATGAACACATTTTTTGACTAGAATGATTGACAAAATCATAAGTTCGTAAAAATATATTGGTATGAAGGCGTTTAGGACACCTGTGTATCATCTACAATAAAGAAAATGTGTGAAAGTGAGCATGTAAGTGAAAAAATTATATAAGTTACTGAGGCAGTAAATAAACTTAATGCTTGTGGACAAGGACTTCGTAGGTCATTAAGCGAAAGGTATTTTTGAGGTTCATAACAGGGAATTAATGGACTTGAAAGCCAAACACATGACTGGATTTTTACACCGGCCACGATCTTGTTGACTGCCTATTACTGGGGGAGAATAGACAAGGGGTAAATGTTAACTATTTCTTTTATGACAATTAATTTTCTTAAATTTAATGTTATATCTTCAATTCAACCCACTAGACTTGTACCTATGACAATAAACAGCTAAATTAAAACAAAGTGTATGAGTAATGATAAGTCAAAGAGTGAGTACATTTTTAGGGCACCCTGTATAGGTTAATTACGCTATTGAGGGACCATTGGCAATCACTCAAGCAGTCTTCCGAAAATCCATCGTACTTTCTGGCTTCTAAATAACTGTTCATAAGAAAATTTCTGCAGATAATTCTTGGAAACATGTTTTTCCATCTTGTATGCAAGTTTTATATTTTCCAGTTTAATTGACAGGCTGATAAAACGCCTTTGAGTGTCACAAACCAAAATCATGTGCCAGTTATTTCCTTTCTAATAGACGAATTCATGTATCACAATATGGAGGATTCTCGTGAAAATCAATAACACAGAATGTAATCTTATCCTAGAATGTCTGCAAAAGCCATAATACATCACGAGGAGGTCAAGTCTCACATCCACCCGTCAGATGATGCCAAGCTATGACACACGCCTTCCCAGATCATCACCAACAGCAAATAAAGCCAATTCTGAGGGACGCTACAAGCTAAGCATGACATCTCACCTGAAGGTCAATATTTAACAAGATAAGGACCACGTTCAGGATTCCCATTATGGCGATGGCGAAGTTAAGAGCGACGGTCTTTGAGTCATGCCGCTCCGCCACATAGTCCGGACACGACTCGTCAGGATACAGCTTCTGCGAACACAGAAAATTAAATTGGGTCAAATGACCACTGCACTGATCATGGGAAGTTTGAACGTGTTGTTCAGTCTCCACTACTTGTTATAATCGTACTACGTTATATGACTCTCTCCGCCTTAAAGAGATAAATTCATGTTGTGGATATCGAACTTCGCTAGCATTCAAAACAAACAAACAAACAATCTTTATTTCCAATCAAGTACACAGTACATAGACATTTAGTACATTGGTTTTTCAAATTCTTAAGGTTAATATTCATAGAGTAAGGATGATGGTGAGCTCCATGCGACGATCCTGGGATGTGTCCATGGGCGGGGAGTTGAGGGCTTACCGATAAGTGCGAGCTCACGGCGGGAAACGAGAAACAGCTCGTATTCATTGCCGGGTTTCGAACCCGCACGCAGTCTTTCGCAGTCATTCCAGGGTAAACACGTAATGCCATGCACAATGAAATTACTTATCGTAATATTATTGACAAGAAACCAATTATAATGACTTATCCTCGAAAGAAAATAACTCAATACCAACTTAGATGATACGGAGAGTTATGGAGACCTTTGGAAATAACTCAGTCAATGTATTGCTAACAACAGCTCTTATTTATCTGATATAGCTTTTAAAATCCATTGAAATAAAATTCTATAGCTTTTCAGAAATAAAATTTCTTTTGTCTACATAGATATGTTTTTATATTCTTACAAACTGGGAGATATTTTTGCGCTGTTACTGTATGTTCGGTAGTTGTAGAGACCTTCCTCATCATGGTCACATCTTACTTGAGGTTCTGTAAAATGTATCGCAATCCTCATATGCAGAACTCAATTATGATATATTAGGTTGTTACAAAAATAATGGCTGCTCGAAGGTCTGGAAGGCTTCTAAAAGCGGCCATTATTTTTGTAACAAACTAATACCAACAATGCTGGTCGTTACAGAGTTACCTTTATATATCATCGTTTGCAAGCACATAATATTCAAGCATTAATATCAATTCTCATTTCATCCACAGTTATAAAGTTGAACTGGCTCTTAAAAAACAACACAATGCATGGTAGCGAATGTTTCTTAAGTCACTTAGTAATTCTTCAACTAAAAAAGTTTGCGCGTAGTTCCATCTCATGAACCGTGGACTGGAATGATGCACTTTAAAACATATTTTAATTGAGATGGAAACGAGTGGTAAAAATTGTAGTGATTAACTCACTGGTAGTGGCCCGTCTGGACACTCAATCCCGAGAAAATCTTCGATGAATTGCAAGATGTTCTTTTTTCCCCCTCGTTCCCTCAGCTTCTTCTGAAACAGAAATATATACATTAAATGCTGGAATAAAGACTATTTTCACTAAGTTGCCTTTTTGTTTATATTTCAAGTCATTTTTCTCCCACGCTTGGAAAACTTATTCACTTATTGTACTGGCCTGAACCCCGTACATCTTTGCATTGTAGGCTTAATCCATAGGACTTGGAAACCTCTTACTATGCTCCTCATGATTGATATGTCTACCACATTCCAGCCTTTCTTCCTCCATTTGCAACTTTGAACAACCTCAGAGAAACCAACTGTAGACCTCTATTCAATTGATTCTCACTAATTTCGTTCACAATATTATTGTGGAAAATCTCTTTCTTACATTTTTCTTGCATACCTCATACGAACATTCTTTTATATAAAAACAATAACGATCACCGTGGCTACTCTCAATCAGCTATTTATGAATTAAGTTAACTAAAATCGATTCGCTGCGCTGATACACGCACCCAGTCTCTCTCATCAACACGAGGGCGCTCGCTTAATTAACCCATTCACCATCACTGGAATGTGGCCGCGGTGCATCCACACTGTCACTTCAGCCAGTGCCTTCAGTTGTTTTACAGGACTGATATTTGGACAGTGACCATCATAGATAAGATAGATAAACAACCCATGTGTCTACTTACATGTACAGATGCGATTAGGGAACACCGTGCGTGAGATAGTTAAGTGGACAGTGACTGTGAAAATGCAACCTACCAGGGGCAGATAACTGGACACTGACGGTCAACAGGTAAAATCGCGTAGACACCACGGGACAACTCCAGTGGTGTCTACGCGGATGAAACTAGGCAACTTTCTCGTTTAAAACGGTATAGGCTACGTCATGATAGATGCTACTATTTGAGTGGAGTAAAAACTGTGAATTTCTTGTGGATAAGACTTGCAGTTGCGTATCAAATTTCATTGCTTCGGCGATTATGGATGTCAAAATTGAACAACTTCTCATCAGTGAAGCACTCACTATCCAAGCAGTCAGCTTATACTCATATGAGTACAATTCAAAACTTCCCGTGAACTTTTGGGCTTAAGAAGCTTTCTTCAGGCTAAGAATTGTCGTGCTTTTGAATAAGGAGAGTCTCAGGTCACGTGCACTCACTCATCTTACGGAGCCTCGTTCGGTTCCATGAGCTCCTGTCATCCAAAGCTCCTCGTTCGTGCTAAACCTCAATGTGAATAAGAATTATTTATCCCAGTCGACATTCGAAACTGGAAACTTTAATAATTAAACCATAAAACGCTTATGGTAGTGTGCGTGTAAATCACTCTAGTAAACCTCACGTCGATGATGTAGAACTCGCAGCCACACTTAAGGGGATTGTCTTTGATGCGGATGCTGAGGTCGTTGCTGCGGTCCAAGTAAGCTGTGAAGTTCCCAGACATCAGCTGCATGTCAGAGTCAATGATCAAGTCTGATGCACACAATAATTCGTTTAAATTTGCCTGATGCACACAGTTAAAATGGGGGTAGATTTCATTGTACTACCTATGCATTGAAAACCATAAAATGAGTCGCTAATATCAAGTTCACAAAAGAACAGAAATGATCAGTACCCATGTGTAATGTCTATGTGATTCAAAATTTTTCGTAACTTCCCCTCATGATGCATCTAAGCATTAAATCTAGAAAATAATTGTAGAATCCTGCGCTGAAACAGCATGTATTGCAAAGTTTCTCCTCTTTGTGAAAAACAGTAAATATTTATACGATTAACAGGCATGCCTATTAAATAATCACTAGTCATTTAATGATCTGAAGTTCAAGATCCGAACTACTAATAAACAATACTATAAACAGGTACATGAAATAACAGCATCGAAATACCACCTCATATAACAGCAAATAAAAATAATCAAAACGATAAAGAAAGTGAATTAGTAGGTACAAGAACTTATACAGTATGACCCAAAAAAAGGTTTACCCATGTTTAAAATGTCATAACTTTTCAAAAAATTAAGATATTTTGAATCTGTTTGCTGTATTCGACGTAGAACATAAACATCTATGAGGCTTTGCATTTTTAAAGATATGTAGCCACTCCATAATATTTATTTAATAGTTAAGTAATACGCAACAAAATGAAAGTTGCGCAAGAATTGCTAATTAAAGGTTATGAACCCCTGTAAATAAAACAACAGTTTCTGTACATCGTTTTTCACTTAAAGAACCTGTATTTGAAATAATAGAAAGAGAACCATTCTTTATTGAACACAATTGTCTTTACTATCCTCTTCTTTCTACTTGATCGCCATTCCTATTTACGCAAACCTGGGCTCTTTTTCTCATGCTTTTCATTACTTTTTTCACACGATGTGGATTATCTTTTAAAATGTTAACCTCTGCCGTGATGCGCGTCCTCAAGTCATCTAAATTGATTGGAGGAGTTGCATACACTTTGTTTTTCAAATGTCCCCATAAAAAATAATCACATAGTGTTAAATCAGGACTTCGGGGAGGCCATTCGATATCATGGCCCACAGCAATTATGCAGTTTTGGAAGATTTCCAACAAGCGTTCCTTTACAATTAGTGATCTGTGAGCCGGTGCTTCATCTTGAACCCACCAATAACGATCTTTATGTGTACCTACCACAGATCTCACCCCGCCGCTCAGTGGATGCAGACAGTAACTTACACTAGAATGATAATGTCAGAGTAATTCTGAGAAAAATTTTATAATTTGTTCTGCTGTCACTGTTTTCTGTTTCATCTAACAAACAGCTCATTCATTTGAGGTACCAACCTGTTCGATGGAGTTATTTTCAAGTAAGATGTAGCCGACGCTAGAGACTTGGTCGATGTCTGGCAACGAGGTAAGCAAGTTGTCGTTCAGGTAGATAGCTCGGAGATGAGGCATGCGAGCTGCCTGACTCATCAACGTCTTGGCTGTCTTGAGCTGGACATCGAAAAACTGCTTTAATGTTGTCACCTGGTTATGCTGTATATGAACTGGTGAGTACAACCTACGATTAACAATCTGGCCCTTTCCTCAACTGTTCTCTCCAGCTCCTACTCCTAGAAAGAATTAGTTAAAATGAAAGTTCAACTATGTATGAAGTTGAGGCTAATAATAGAAAATAATTGAGAGGAGAAAAATTTTAGATATTGGATAGTCTAAGAATGTAGCTCCAATGGCTTAATTGCTTCACTGCACTTGACGACATTCAATTTTCTACTGTAGTTCAACTGACCATAAATCACCAAATTTCCGACAGAGACAGACTAAGGTTTAGGTCAACCGAAATATAATACTAATACATCTTGTTGACGGATCACGTCTTCTTGAGCACATACAAGACATTGTTATGTGTTTTGTTTAATTTCGATGCAATAATTGAGTAAATGTTGCAAGCGTTTTTAATTTGTGTACCTAACGATTAGTGTGCCTTCAACGGAGTAGTATCACTTATAGTATGTATTGGCCACCCGTCGAGGTAATACGGCGTACAGCTAAACATAAAAATCTAACTAGCGTAAAGTCAATAAGAACAAATCATTGTATATAATTTATATGCACTTCTTGCAGATTTATCCTATATTAAATTACTTTTAACACTTAGAAAACTAATCATTCAGTCATAGCAAAGGATTCCGCATCCAGCTTCGTTTAAGTTGCACATTAAGATGATAGAATTTGAAAAAATACGTAAAGCCCTAACAAAAATCTAAAAAGCCATAGGCACACTCCCAACTCATTGTTTACAAAGGTAATTAGTTACTTTCATTATAAAAAGTAGTTTTTGTCTGAAAAATATGTTCAAACTCTAAAATCGAACTTCCTTAGTTTTCAACTTGGAAGTAATGATTTTGAAATCGTCAAGCGCAGAGACCCCGCACTCAGTGTGATCTACTTACTGGCCGTGGAGTTCAAACGCCTAGTACGTAATGGTTATGTTTTATACGTCATACGTGTGTTGAGTTTTAAGAACCATCAGCACTTTAGATTCACTTTTCGGTAACGAACGTTTGCAAATCAACCATAAATTGTGTTAAATGCTGCCACCCTCTTCACTCTATTTCCAGCGGAATTTACCCTGTTGCTCCCGAACGCGAGGAAGTCCGAGTTGCGGGGCAGGTTGGGCGGGACAGTCTCGTCGCTGAGGTTCCGTGATGTGCAGTCCACCGTAGAAATGAAGGAAGGAGGACGCAGCATTGCGTTGTAGGTGAACGAGCAGTGACATGGGCCGCAGTCTTTCTCGCCTTGCTGCTCAGGGAACATACGCATTAAATCGGTGAGGTTCTACTTGGAAACCCACTAAATGTTCGAAAATTTTAAGCTCTTTTTGTGTAGAACTTGAATTACAAACGCCCAAAAAAGTATCTAAAGCTTATTAATGAAACAAGTTTGGTTTCCTTAGCAATGCAGTGTTCTCGAAAAGTTGTTGTGCGGTATCGAAAAGTTGACAATGTTTTACCAAAACGAATATTTTAATCACTACACCGAAGTTTCTACTACAATAAATACTGGAATAGTCATCCAAAGGCGTGAGGACATTTACGGTATGTACTGAACTATGCATATTATCGAGCACATCCTGAAGGGTGGTGGGAGTCGCTTACCAAACACATGTTCTACTGCACCGTGACTTTCCAGAAACCCATGCGGAGCCCAGAAGTGTCGGTCTGGATAAAAGCTTGGAAAAGGGTACTCTGTAGTTCAAATGACTGAAGTAAAACAAAATAATTGTTTGTATTCAATCATTTTAAAGAAATATTGATTTTCTGAACAAAGGTATGGCATTCAATTCTTTGCAACAACCTCGAAGAAAGAAATTCTGCTGTTTTTGAGGTCTTCAATGTCAAACAAACCTTAATTCCATAGAGGATATAGAAGCCGGCGCTCTGAATTTTCTATTATTGAGTGCTCATATGCATAGTTTCGATTAACATTCTAGCAATTTTTGACACTATAGTTCCAAATATCCATTCGATGAACGTCTTCATAAAATTTTGAAGATGTTCATGACGCTGATGTTTAAGTCATCCCAAGTCTTTTTACCTAATTTTTCCAGAGAAAGTTTTTTTTGGAGAATGACTTGATGAATGTACTGTCTATTAGTTTTACGTCTCTAGAAATTTTATACTGTCCTAATACTAATTTATGCTGTGATTGCACAACATATTTTTATTTAAACTTTGTTTCCCTTTCTTATATAATGTTGTCGACACACTTAAATTTACGCACGCGTTTTATATATAATTTACTGCTAAATATATTGTATGGAGGATGCGGTCGACTTCACGGCACAGCTACTCGCCATGCAAGAACCCAGATAATCCAATCCTAGTATGAACTCATCGTTCGTGCGGGTGCAACTCACCATGCAAGCTTGCTGATAGTACAATAGAATAGAATGAGGCTATAGGAACGAACCTTCGGGCCCATTCTTGGGTCGGATAATTACTTCGATAATTATTCGGTTGTTTACCCAAGTCCCATGCCGTATTTCTAGCCGCATCAACCATGTCGGCAGCGGGATTCGAACCCGGGTCTTTCCGCTCGTAAGCAGATTCGCTCACCAGTCGACCAAGCTGGTGATGATGATACAATGCTAGTATAAACTCATCGTTCGTGCAGGTGCAACTCACCATGCAAGAACCCAGATAATCCAATCCTAGTATGAACTCATCGTTCGTGTGGGTGCAACTCGCCATGCAGGCCTGCTGATAGTGCAATCCAGTGGAAAATTCGCGGTCTTTGTGGGTGCAACTCACCATGCAAGCCTGCTGATAGTGCAATCCAGTGGAAAATTCGCGGTCTGTGTTGGTACAGTTGGCAGACACGTTTTGGCAGTTCAGGGACGGCTGATGCAGTACTCCTTGCTCAGTCTCGTGCCACTCCCTCAGCCAGTCCCAGCCGTCCCATGAGCAGTCCCACCCTCCTCCTGCACATTCAGCCCAATATGAAAGTACTCCAGTCTGCACATACCATCAAATCCTAATCCACGAGTTCATTGCTTAAACATCAGTGTTCACCCTTACGATGAAAAATCTATATGAAACAACTATTCCTGGTAAACTTCACAAGTAACCAACGGGTTTTTATTGGTCTGTGTAGCTTAGAACACCTCCATTTATTAAGAATGCTTACCTTTTCAGTTTTTAAGATTTTTTAGACTGCCTCGTTTCGAGTCTAATCAATTTTTGTTAGAAAACATGTAGATTGTTGTTTGAACTCGTGAGAGGGGTGAAAATTTCTGAAAAGATTTACAGTACACGATATTGGGGCCCAGACGAGCAGCGCCACCGTGTAGTTAGCACTTTTAATTGCGCATGGCTGCTTGTGATGTTGAAAAATTGATAAAACGAAATAAAAGCTCCACAAATGCAAGAAATCTATGGATTTACTGAATATCTCTGCACGTGAGAACTCAACACTGTAAGCAAAAACTTATTTTCGTCAGAATACAATCAATCAGTAGGCTGCAAAATTATTACTTTAAGTCTTTTGCTGTGGCTAATCTTAATCGTTTTAGTTGAAAGTATTTCATCACGCGTGATGGCTTTCACCCTAACAACTTCCACCTCCCACTTATCATTTCCACGGAACGTAATTATACGATTGGCACTTCTGCTTATTACTGCCTAATTGTAGGAC
>VCRD01000062.1:144566-162551 GCA_006783055.1 Trinorchestia longiramus
GTCTATGTACTGTGTACTTGATTGGAAATAAAGATTGTTTGTAGGACACAGATAACGCCAGTCACTGCACTGCAGTTGTAACCCTGACGATACACTCACAAGCACTCCGACAACACGAGTAGAATATCGAAGGCTTCAATGTTGAGTGTCGTCTTAAAAGTAGGTGTGACTTCAGCGAGCAGGTCGGAAACACAGTGTGGACGAGCCCCAGCCGGCCTCCTCTGGAATTCATCATAGCTCAACATCCATATTTCACTGTGGGTGCAATGCATCTACTCTGTTGCTTTCAAGTCCTTACATGTAAATACACGAATCCTCTCTGGATACCTCTTCCTTCTGCTATTAGATCTGCTCGCTATGAACAAAATAACGAATAGCTACCGCCCACGACACCACAAGCAGGGAATGCGTTGCTTTTTACGAGTTAGAGCTTCGTTTGAACTGACAAAAGAACATTATTTTCTGTTCTAGTAGTAAAACCCGCAGCAGGGCCGTATTCAACGCTCAAGTTTTGTGTTGTACATATATCATGTTTAGCGGCGGAAATTACAGCAAACAATAGTAATAAAAGCCAGCCAATAAGAAAAGTTGGTAGAGGAGAATGTCTCGGTTGCCCAAGTAATCTTTCATGTATTCGTGCACATCTGAGGTAGAAAACTCGCGAAATTTAGTGGCGTGTATCATTTCCGTAAGAATAGAAGTGATATTTTGATGAAATCATAATGGATGCACCTCACCACCGTGTGCTGCATTAACATAGCACTGAAGGCTATATCAATCTAGTATTGAAAGTTATATCAACCCAGCACTAAGTAATACATCAATCTAGCACTGAGTGTTACATCAACCTTGCACTGAATGCTACATCAACCTAGCACTGAGTGCTACATCAACCTAGTACTAAGTACTACATCAAACTAGCACTGAGTGTTACATCAACCTAGCACTGAGTGCTACATCAACCTAGCACTAAGTACTACATCAACCTAGCACTGAATGCTACATCAACCTAGCACTGAGTGCTACATCAACTTAGCACTGAGTGTTACATCAACCTAGCACTGAGTGCTACATCAACCTAGTACTAAGTACTACATCAAACTAGCACTGAGTGTTACATCAACCTAGCACTGAGTGCTACATCAACCTAGCACTAAGTACTACATCAACCTAGCACTGAGTGCTACATCAACCTAGCACTGAGTCAGTCTTGCGATGACAAGAACAAATTATTCATCTACGTACGGCTTCCATTAATGTTGGTCGAGCTTTATTAGCTTCTGCTGCATAAAACTAAAGCTCGCCTCCATAAGTTTACATTTATGATCCGACCCATTATAACCCACTGCCCTAGTTTGAAGACAGTCTAGAAAATTTTTCATTAAAATTTTCGTATGAATATCTAATTATTTGGCAAATGCATACCATATCTAACATTTAGATAAAGTGTAATTTGTTTCTGTTTCATAAAAAATATTTTTTAAATGTGTGAAAAAAGTTTTGAAAATATAATAAAAATAGACGGTAAAAATTCCCATTACCTTTTTAGCTGTAATGTATTTAATATTCAGTTGTGTGGGCTGTGCCTGAAATACAATCTTCTGCAACAGTTAATGCATGCCCCAAAACTTACTACACAACAGTTGAATGATAATTTATGAAGATATAATGCTTGAAATAATGTTTTCTTCAAACGAGAACGGTGGGTTGAAGCGATGTCAAGACACGACACGTCTGAACAGTATTCTACATGGCGCTGCATGCACTGCCTGAGATGATGTAAGACAACTTGTTCATGAGTGTCAGAATATGCAGAATATGGTGTAATGCTTTGGACATGCTTGAATAACTGTTGCACTCTCATTTTATCACTAGCTGACGCAGAGGGAAGTCCTGCAGACCTGAAGTTCTTAATAAAGAGTTCCATATTACAAAATTTTTGCAATGGAAAGTACGAGATATTTTGTGTATTGGTAGATCTTATATTTACACTGCAATACTATTGAATCAAATGAATGAATCAAACCTAATAAAGGAAGAGAAGCGCTGGGCATTTGATTACTCATTTGATTGTAATGAAAAAATTCTGATCTTGAAATAGATGGATAAGTGCATAACTGTTGGAACAAATTTTAACACTGAGCATCCTCTCACAAAAGTTCTGCGTTGGCAGCGAGAAATGAAAACCAAAGGACATTTCCCTTAGCCAAACGTGCTTCATAGTTACAATGCGAGTAAGGGCGGTGATGACAAGCATCACTGGTTGGCTAGAAAATATCCAATTGCAATCAGAGGGAAAAAATGGTATTGGCCATTATTCATTCGCATATTGGACATGACAGTGACATATGCCTGGATTGAGCACAGATTTTACACGACGGTGATGATCAGAGTGAGAGTCTCCTAGACTTCAAGAGTCAAGTTTGCTTGGCATATTTAAAACGATCAGATTATAATGTTCAAATCGGACGAACAAAGGCCTCTGCACTAGTAAATATTCCACAAGAAGTTAGGTTCGATCGTACGGAGGACTTTTTGCAGAAGCATGATCAATAACGTGGATGTCAAAACTAATCATGTCCACGAAAGTCAAGAATCTACTCAAATAAATGTACCATGACAGTGTGCATTGATGCTTTATTCCTCATCACACTCGGACGTAAATGACATCAATTGAAGGAAAATATTTGTTATTAAATGAAATTATAATATTTTAACTGTTTTTTTTTCTACAGAAAATAAAGAAACTATGCAAAAAACAACTTAATTCAAGGTGTAAAAGCATTCAAGGTGTTTTTCAGATGTCTACATTTTTTCGAATTATTAGCTACGTATACCTAATTAACACATTGTCCTGATTAGATGACACACAATATCTACTTTGTTTCTCTAAATGAAGATTAATTAGAAGTTTCTGTGTGCTTGCCATTCCTATTTGTATAACCATATTCAAAATTTCAGCAGAAATCGAAAAATGAAAACTTGGGATGTAATGGGTTAATTATTTTCGTTTAGGAACCTGGAAACATACTGCTGTAAATTGCTAAATTCAAATTATTCCTTAAGAGATTTCACACATTTTGAAAGAAGCTATAATGGATTATCAAACTATAAACTATCCTAAAAACAACACGTTTCTATGCATACAATTTGATTGGGCTAAAGTTCCCATAGGCACAGAGTATATCTTCATGTACATTAATATATAAAAATTTATCTTCATATACATATATAAATATATATATATATATATATATATATATATATATATATATATATATATATATATATATATATATATATATATATATATATATATATTTCAATAAGGTTTGCAGGCGCGTTTGCAGCAATGCTAGGACGATATGAGTGCGTTGAGGTGAGACATTCAGTAGCTCGAGCACCGGAGCGCAAGTTTACACAATATGCATCCCACTGCATCCCAGCGCGTGTATTTGTAAGTGAAATGTTGAAATTGGACAAATACTAGGTAGCAAAGAGAAATAGAAGTGAAGTCCCCGTCCTGCAGAACATATGCTATGCCGCCACTTAAAAAATATGTCATATCCAACACATACAATACATTCTTACCAACCACAAGGCATCACTAAAATAGCAAATCTTTGCTAACGAATACACAGCGTCCCTGACAGACACATGTCCTCCCAGACAAATACGAGGCCTTCTTCACAAACACAAAAGCTTCTCTGACAAATAAGATGCCTCCCAAATTACCACAAGGCCTTCCTGACAAACACGAGGTTTTTCTGACAAACACAAGGCCTCATTGACAAACACAGGACCTTCCTGACAAACACGAGACCTCCCAAGCTAACGCAAGGCCTCCCTGACAAACACGAGTCCTTCCTGACAAACACAAGGCCTTCCTGACAAACACAAGGCCTCCCTGACAAACACAAGGCCTCCCTGACAAACACAAGGCCTTTCTGATAAACACAAGGCCCCCCAAATTAACACAAGTTCTTCCTGACAAACACGAGATCTTTCTAACACAAAGCCTTTCTGACAACCGCCACCCTAACAAAAACAAAGTATCCCTAAAACACAGACCCTTCTCAACAAACACAAATGCTCGCTAACAAACCGAGGGTCCAGTCGGCAAAGCACAAGACTTACGTAACAACGAAAGGCTTTCCTAACAAATACAAAGATTACTTAAATAAAAATGGCAAAAATAATCCTTCAAAACTAAAATAATTCCCATCTACCTAAAATGAAGTATTTCTAACAAAGAATTTTTTACTTAACAAAAACAAAACTCAACTAACAAAAAACCTTTCCTAAGTGATAATTTTCCGAATAAAGATATCCAGAACAAGACCTAGTACTACATCGGAGCATGTACCTGTATGCCTTACTAAAGACGCCTCTGAACAGAGCATCGGGATTGTCGCAGTGGAATATAGACAACTCAAAAAATAAAAGCTTGCGTCACATTTTAATTTTTTTAGCACATTTCAGTACATGATGCTCAACCAACGCTCTGGAATGCCCGTGATTCGTAGCTAAACTTGCTTTGATTAATATCGTAGTGTTTTTAGCGTGCCACATCCAGTCAGAAAATCAAAGTTTTGAAGTGTCCGGCAAGTATTTTAAATTTTAAAAATGTATTTAACCGATTTAGAATACACAAGCATATAATACGCGTTCAGCTACGATCAAGTCTTATTTATTTCAGCGTTGAAAAGCACACTCTTGTTGAATGTTGAACCTAGTAGAGCTCAGGAACAAAACATTCTACAGTATTTACATTATATGAGGAATATTGCACCTGTAATTTACATCCATTGATGAATTTTCACAGGGTAAACACTGAAGTCGGTGTACTGCAGCCTTTTGGGCTAAAAAGAAATCTGTTGTTTTCATAAAGGTGTATATTTCTTACATAAGGCAAGGCTCCTCAAAACGGAAATCCTTCTCTATCTATAACCTCTTCAAATAACTCAACATCATAGTTTGAAGTAAAATGCCACCTTATTTATTATTATCAAAGAGTTCTTTTATAATCACTTGTCATAACTGCAATACTTAATTCGTAGTTTAATATAGTGTCTGTTTACAAAGCTGGGTTGTCTTTAACTATCCTTATTCGGATAGTTGAAATTTTAAAATTAAGAAATTACCAAAATTAATGCGTTAAAATAATCAATAAATGATCAACACTGTGCAAAGCCTAACTAAGCGTATACAACACGTAGATTTAAATGTTTGTTTTAGCGCTTCATCATATATAAATGTTATCATTTATTCACAAGTCTCTCTTTGTCAGCAATATTCTGAGCTGAAAAGTTTCACTGCGAGCAAATTGTTATTTGCATGCACAACTTTGCTGAGGTCTCGTTAATGCAAAACTAATCATGAGACTTCACATTATACTCAGCTGTCTCGTGAATGTACACTAAGTCACGAGACTTCTCACTATACTCAGCTGTCTCGTGAATGTACACTAACTCACAAGACTTCACACTATACTCAGCTGTCTCGTGAATGTACACTAAGTCACGAGACTTCTCACTATACTCAGCTGTTTCGTGAACAAACACAGATAAGAAAACAATAAACGAGCCCTTGCCAGTACTATCCAGTATTATATTTTCGTTTATATGATAGTTGCAATTGGTTGTATGACTGCTGCTCCTCAGTTGTAGTTCACAGGTAGTTCAGAACTATTAGGGGACGCTAGGTAGTTGAAAATTCTTTGATATTTTGGCTCTGACGCTGAACGAGTTCTTATCAAACATACATTTTTCTTAAGAAACTTGTATCAGAAAGTTTTAAAAGCAGGATTTAAAATTAGCTCAGCTATTGGCTTACCGAGTAAACGAGTAAATAACGTAATATATAATAGTTAGTTACAGTGTCAGTATAGCATGATCATTTGCAACTAGCTTGCACTGATAGAGGAAATACAAAAGTATTAAAGCCTTTGTTATGGCTCTATTTAAAGACTGCAATTCTTCATCTGGAGGCTGTCAGGCTCTGAGTTTGATCTTATTTTCTCATTTGCAACCCAGTAACTGAATAAGAAACTACTTTCGTAGCTCGCTTCTATTGTCATTTCATTAAGGCTTGCAGTTCTAGCGAGCGCTCACCAAGTAGACTCTCTGTTCCGTTTGGCCAGTAATTAAATTAGGCTCGACGCTCACTTTGCCTACAAAATCAATATAAGCCATGAAGTGAGCTGCAGTTATACTCTGCGAGCCTTAGTTCTTCAGTCTTCGAGTATATCACCTCTTTGCAAATGTAATTAATATCAAAAACATTTTTGAACTGGTTTTATCCACGGTTATTGCTTACGCATGAAATAAATGCCGCTAGTGTCAATACCATTATGATCCTTTTTTGTACACTATCCGTAATGTTTGTATGCTCCGTTCGAGTACAATGCAATCATGCTCAGGGTATCATGTCCATGTCACGTGGTGAAAGAGTGTTTTCGATTGATGAAACTATGGTTGGTTGTGCTACACATGTGATTTACACTAGCGAAACTATGGCTGGCGATGCAAAACTCATGCATGTTCAATGTTCAGATCACCAAAATATATTTTATATTACTCCCTGTCAGCTAAAAACTATCCATGTTTTTTTCGAAAAACAGTAAAATTCCCGAAATCAATCCAATGAAATCCTTGAAAAGGAAAGCTATACATCTCAGCAGGCATTCAATGTTGACGAAACATGTCTATTAAAAAAACTATCTCAAAATGCACAACAGTCTTTTTCACAGGAGCTGTGAAAAGGAGTTGACTCCAGAATTTAAGCCAGCGAAGGATAGGTCACCCTTATTGTTGGGTGACAACGCATCGGGTGACTTCAAGCTGAACCCCTCCTCGCGTCCCGGGCACAAAATTGACGGCCATTGAAAAATGTCACCAAGAGCTTTTTTGCCAGTGTTTTTGATGGTAAATAATAAATCCGGGAGCATGAGATTAGACTTTTTTCATTTTTAAGCTGAAAGTGCGAAGTTACATTGAAAAAAAAATAACAAGGCGGGCAGGAGAAGTTACTGATGAGAAACACGTGTTTAATTAATAGCTTAATAAAATACAAGGTATAAATCAGAACTGGACTAAGACTCTTATAATCAACTTATTTATTGATACTTTAGCATCACATTCTGAGAGCCGAGCTAAGATGAAAACTAATTTCTTAGCAATGTTTCTCTACACATTTTACTGTTATGGCTAAATTTTTATATGCAATCTTGTGCCATTTGAAAGCGTTAAGAGTATACCTGTTCATTTTGGAAGTTTCAACACAAACGTCAATAAATGGAAGTAATATTTTTAATTCATCTTGAACGTAGTCCTTCAATTTATTATTGAGGACGTAGGAGATAATCGATACATTTTAATTAGGGAAGTCGGCGTAATTTAACAGGTAAAGAGAAATTGATAGCCATGATCCATTGCATGGGCTAATCTACGTTTAAATAGCTGAATTAACTAACAAAAGTTATGTTTCAGTATCTTGTAAAATTTGGCACATGGCAGAGGAGAGAGATTTCGCGGTCAGCAAACCAGTTGTGGACGCTGTTTGAGCGTGCAGAGCATCGACGCAGAAGTCTGTCTAGGCAATGTTTAATACCCAATACCGAGCACTTATTGACGACTAAACGCTTAATGAAACACTATATTGATAAGGGAAGATCTGAAAACTCATCTTCAGACCTTACTTTTCATAGATGAATGGTGGGCAAATTTTGATGGATCGGACGGTGGAGTAAATATTGGGTTGAGTAAGGTAATCTAGCTCTCTCAGCTGCATGCGTCAATCTGATGTTTAATTTTTGCCTGAAATATGGCATCATGTTTTGGACAGGAACTGCTGGTATTGAACTGGTTGAGTCTACTAAAAGGCTAGTGAGAGTGAAAATGACGCCACATTCCGACATCAAGTTTCTGAAGCCATACAAAGCCTATGATGTTCAAACGTACTCATACATTCACGCATAACAATGCTCCGTACCATGCAATGAAAAAATTGGCTTGAAACGGTCGATTGATGAGCTACCCTGCATGTTGTCCAGATTGTAACAATTGAAATTGAAATGTATAATCTATCATTGGAAGTTTGCGCGTCGGGATATCGAATTACGACAGTTGCTAGATGAAATTTGGGAAGATGTTTCGGCAAAAATAGGCTAGATTTCACTATCATCAATTCATTGTGTACTAAACATCATGACAAAAGACTTGGTTCTATAATATCAAGCCGCAGTGCTGGAATGAAAATATAATGGTTACACAATGGATTTTTATGATATACGATGCAAACGTTGCAGTATTTACCATATTTTATCGAAATTTTTCAGTTCCTTTATTTCTGTGCCATGATGTATACAACATAATTTTACTGGTCTTTTAGTTTGACGTACGTAATGAACTTGAAAGTAAAATTAAAGGTGGATCGCAAAGACAGCGATCCAATTTTTGTTCACAAATATTCGAAAAGTTTCAAAATGTACAGCTCACATTTATCAATATTGAGAAAATTCACACTAAATATGAGTTAATACAACAGAACGACTTGAAAATATTTTCAATAAATCAATATCATCAATAACTTGACCCTTACGCATTTAACAAATTGGAATTATTGCTG
The DNA here is from genome assembly GCA_006783055.1 of Trinorchestia longiramus. Lineage (NCBI taxonomy): Eukaryota > Metazoa > Arthropoda > Malacostraca > Amphipoda > Talitridae > Trinorchestia > Trinorchestia longiramus. The sequence goes on from VCRD01000062.1 coordinate 153,195, forward strand.
AATAAAAACTGATTATATGCATCACGGAGGAACTGACGCTTTGAGGGAGTATGCATCACTAAAATTTATTAAAACCTGTTCGTTGGATGACAGGAAACTTGCGGAGGCTAAAAGAGGTTTTGTTTGTATGAAGAAAATGCTCACCTTCCAGAGTGATATCCATCAGGCGGCCGCAGTAGGCCCCTATGCTGGAGTGCAGTAGGGTCGGTGAGGACAACTGCAGCGACTCCTGTGAGCAGCTACTTGAGCTAGCATAAATATAGTCAAAACTCTCATCACCAGCGATTTTTCTGCTCACACTGAGGTCAAGACAGCTCTTACCCGGCGGGCATTGGAAACTGTGATCGCTTGAGAACCTGTCGTTCTGGCGCTGGAATGACGCTGGAACACTGAGCTCGGACATGGTTTCAGTGGACGCTGTCGTCCATGAGCAGCACCACCACGTCATCAATGTCATGTGTAGACCACTTTTGAAATACGCAAGCTTCTTCATTCTCATTTTTAATTATTCAGCTACTACTTTTCTCTACAGAAATTTACGTTACCAAATTTTGAAGCTTTCAATATCGCGATTTAAACCAATTTGTAAATTTTATAAATCTGTGGTACACTATAAATCTACGTCAAATTTTTCAATATAAATGGATGTATTTTGATATAGTATCTGATATAAAACAGAACCCACATGTTACAACAAATATCAGTAAAATTTTCTGGTTCATGACAGCACTGCAGCAACAGGTGGGCTAACACTAGCATCCACCAGCCAAATCCTGCCTAAGACACTCGTCCATTTGGCATAGCGGCAACATACGCAACGCTGTGCTATTACAAAAAACTTCAAACTCATTCTCCAACAACAAAAACTTAATCGTGAAAGTTTTATTTCCAAGTCTTCCGCAGCTCGAACTTTGCTCATAAGGATTTGTGAGACAGAAAGTGCATTTGTCTATTAAGTTGTTCAGTCTTATTCGCAGCAGTGCAGCCTGAGGAATGCTCACTGTAGCCTCCTGGTCTCAGTTCTTGTATAATAGTCTCTCCAATCAACTGTTTAAAATTAAACTATACAGTCACTGGAGAATACAGTGGAAAATAGCCAAGTTTCAAATGCTAATGTGTCAAAGTAAAATTTTATGCGCCAAGTTATAAAGTGCAATAAAAGTAAACCTTTTTTCACGGTCGCCCATGTTCTCGTTTTGGTAATCGAGTTAACAAGTCTCTATTCTTGAGTGATTATCTCTATTCTTCTGTGGAACTAACCTATTTTAATCCAGCTCTCTCTCAAAATATTAACTCAAATGTTTATTCTTGTAATTTCCTTAACAACAACAAATTTGGCAACGTAACCGATTTTTTTAGGTTCTTTTGAATATTTCTGAAAATTTAATAATGAATAATACGCCACAGGACTCCCCTTTTGGGTCCGGCAAAGGATAGACTGGCTGAGCCGGATAATTCAAACAAATTGCAGCAGCGCGCCCTCGGCCATACATACATCTTAGTCCTGCGTTGCAGCCCAGCCTAGCGAGACGAGCTGCTGGGTCGACAGTTTTGCAAGCTTATCCCAGCTGCCTGGCGGTGCTGAAAGTTCTTATCCCCTGTACTGATTGCATTAGGGTCTTTTTTGAACGCAGACCAAGTACATGACAATAAGTCCACTGGCATTCACTGTTAATTTTCGTCTCACATGAGCATTCTTGTAACGTTTCAGTCGGGATTTTTGCCATTCTTATCCTGATCTTTCCAAGCTCCAGCCATCAAAGTAGTTGCAGAGTAACACACCTCACTCTCACGACAGCGTTACGTTTTTATGCAGATGCATTCATTGCCTTAATGGGCTCAACTGATTGCCAAACTTTAAAGCCTGCACTGCGCTTTATTCTTCAAATTTCTTACCACATAGCCAACCTTCACACTTACCACCTTTCAATGTGTCACAGTAATATTCCAACTACTTTTACAGTAATTCCATTTCCAAAGCATTTATTCTGCTTCTTCACACGACTCCCAGTCTCCGAGTCAAAGCATTATACAGAATGATGAAAATAATTACACTCTCTTTCAAGCTTATTTTTGCATTCACACTAGGCCCTCTGTTCTTCGACAATCGTCATTTCACGGCTCTTCTCGAATGGAAATCTTATTTCCTCTTCTATTCTTTTATGTGCAGAGGTGTACGACTGAAAGTATTTATCTCAGGCTGTTCTCATTAAGTTATTGATCCTGTTTTCCAATTTTATGTAGAGTACAATTCTAATCATGGTTTGGAAAAACTTCAACCGATCGAGATCATAATAGGACCAAGTTCCAATAATTGTATGATATTCCAATATAGTGTGGTTTTAAGAATTTCGAACTTTCAATTCATAAACTAGGTAATAAAAATTTTTTACTCCGGTATTTTCCTACCTTTGAGAGCAGTAGCTGTAGTAAGAGGAAAATGCATTATGAATAAAAAGAGAGGTTTCGCAGTGGTGTCGTTCCTGAGACCTAATTTTCAAAAGGCGTGATAAAAGAGTCAAATGCGTCGCCTTTATTTCCTGGCTCTCATGGATGAATCGTTTTCCTAGCACGTGGGATGAAACCCAACTTTTTCACGTCAGTCGCACTCGCCTTTCGCTGCGCTGCTTTCTTTTTGAAATTTAAATTCGCTCTCGAATCCAAAACAGCCATCAAGCTGTCAAAACAAAGCCGACGTAAATCTCTAGTGGCAACACGCGAAGTGCTGGATGCTGTAAGAAAATTTTTAAATCGAACTGGCTTTTAGATTTTGGAAGTTTGTCGTCTTACGCTAGTCTGAACATCATCGAAGTTTTATCTGCGCTCCATCGCTGCAAGCCCAGCTTCGCGTAATCCACTCTCATTTTCTTTCGAGAAAAGCAAAGTTTGCGGCGCAATGGCCCATTTGTCTGCGGCCTCGATGTGTTTGCGCGAGCTACGCATTTAATGTCAGAGAGCCTTGAAGGAAAGGAAAACACGGACGGGAAGCCGCTCAGCTGTACGTATAGACCGAGGCCCGTCTGTGGAGCAGAGCTTGAGACTTCTGTCTTTTTTTGCTCCGTGAGAATCCAGGCGACGGAAAGCCAGCAAATGTGATTTTGCTCTCGACATTAAATGAAATTTCAGAGAGATCATGAATTCGTGGCGGTATTTCTCTAACTGCAGTGTAGTCTGCATGGTTTCTCTGTGGCATCCAGGGCGCATACTTTGATGACGCACAGTATGGTGAAACTCGTGGACGCAAAACACTATTCAGCAGGATAATGACGCGTCACTACACTTCACAAATTGATAAGTGGATTGCATAGCTCACAGCAACTATAAATATAAACAAATGTCACTGGCACTCAATAGATGAAATAGTCTTGAAAAATTTTTTGTTTAAAATTGTAAATTTTCAAACATGTAGTAATTTACGTAATGCAATGGGTTAATTTGATGACGTATTTACCTCATTTTCAGGGAAAAGGCTTTCCGTATGACATGGGTTTTATATCAATCCAACAAATATATTTGAAATTATGATGAAACTATTACTGCTAGAAGTTTCTTCTTAGAGTTTCGCAATAGCGCAGCTTCAGCTAATTTTTAAGAGCTGATTGCAATTCATAAACAAAAATTCTATTTAAATAAAACTTGAAATGTTCCATCTTCATTTGTGGGTTATAGAAGCATCGCATGCCTGACGTCGGGCGTCTTTGAACTTATTCTCTATTCAATTTAGCCGGATGAATTTTATAACTGAAAATTCCCAAAACGCAATTACAAGCAGTGGCTGATAGTTACATTGGCTTGCATGTATGTTCTTTTTCAATTATTGGCATAGCACATACCTGTAGGCATTAGTACATCCTAATCCACCTATAATTCACTTCCACGTGCGTTCTATTGAGGTACTTCAAAAGAAACCAGGCATTCAAAATCGGAAAATGGACTATAATATCACCATAGCAATTCCTAAATTCCCGAATTGTGAAAGTCAATCCCCACATACATATGTCTTGCAGTCATCAAGGGATGCACCTCGATGCCAGCACCTAGACTAAGCAATTGACTTACATAAATACATTGGTTTCGATTCCTTCATTTCGGCTGAACCATATTATTACGTGGAGCATCCTAGTAGATGCGAGAGATTTCTCGCCTTCTATATGATTAAAAAGCTCACAAGCGAGGGGACTGATAAACCTACTGGTTGAATTATTTTCCTTAAATCAATTACCTTCCTTACCTAAGAAGAAGATCATTGGGTAGAATATTTCTTAAAATCATTTGAGAAATGTAAATAAATAGTCTTAATTTTATCACCAGCGCACGCTGTATTCTATATATGTGTCGCTTTCAACCCAGTTTGCTAGTTGTTTATCACACGCATTCAGTATGGGCCTATTTGTTTTCTTCTTCGTTTGTTTTCAAACAATAAAGTCTCATAAGACTTGTGATAAATTTTTCATGATAATAGAAAACTTGTAGAAGAATAGTTAGTGTAAGCTAGGTAACAGTTATTAAAGTTCCACCGATTCATTTATCTGATTTATTATTTATCATTGAATGATTAAAAAGTTTTAGTCGGTCCTCCCAAAATTTTTCGCAATCAAATTTTCTCTCCAAAATACCGTTAGCTTAAAAAGTATTCAACGCTCTTTGGAAAAGCTGATCGCCATCGTTGGCAGTGATTTTAGTCTTTCATAGAGCAAAAATTTTCTCGAAAAGTGACTCGTTAAATAAAATACTCGTAAATAAAGCAGTTCCTTAACTGAGAGTCCACTACTTTGCTGGACTACTTTTAGCACAATATTAAATTTCATAGGTATGAAGCTAAAAATATGTTATAAATATTTTCAGCGAATGTTTGTTCACAATATGAGGAAACGCTGAGAGAGATTTAGTAACAATGGAAGAGGTGCTGAGGTTAAATTTTCTTCAGTTGGTCTCAAAACTTCCAAGGCGTGAATTTGGAGGCTGTGGCGACCATCCCAGATGAGAGAACATTTCATATTTCCTGAACTGTTGTCATCTTGGAACATCATGAATCTATCGAAAAATTTGGCTGAACATTGTAAAAAATTTACGTCTATTTTCACTCAGGTAACTTTCCGTGCTCGTCAGATCACGTAAGCATTAAAAAGCTAGTAATATCGCTAGAAACCCTTACAATCGTATGCTTTTAGTCTGCTTCTTAAACTGAGTCTCTGCAACTACCTTGCCATTAGAGGAGGTGAGCATATTGAACGGTTTTGTCATCAGAGTGTGAGAAACTCGTGGCTGCTGCAGCATGAATTCATTTTCAACGCGATAATGATTCCTTTGAGACTTCTGAAGTAGCAAGCATCCGTCTTTCAATGAAAAAATTATCTTCTTATATTTATCTATAGAAAAAGTATAATGTTACCGAGAGAGAGGCTAAACATTGATTAGAAATTCGCTTATAAAACAGTGAACCTAGTTTTTCGGAAGTGTAATTAGGCTGACAAGAAGCGTTGATTATCTTCTTACACACAAAAATATTCTTGCCTAGAAATTTTAGCACTAGCGCTTGAATGAGAATGAACATATGTAGCATAAATAGTAAAATCAGAACAGAAGTAATATCATATCCAATACGTAAACGTGGTCACATTAAATTGAAATGGCGCCATGTAGACGAGTTGCACTAAGTAGAAAAAATCAAATGCCGCATTCAAATACTTCATAAAAACATTGTAAACGCTACGGTATCTCAAAGATTTGGTTGCGCTCGACATAAAGTTATAAATGAGCCAAATAAATTCCTAACAAGTCATATCTGTTATTTCTTACGATACAGACTCGTTAGTTCAAAATAAGAAGCAGTGGCGCCGAGGTCGCTGTGTTGTGCAGACCTTGTCTCGCCGGAGAAAAGAGAAGGTTTCTGGCAATGCAACAGCAGCCCAAGTCTCTGAGGGAGGGTGGAGGTGAACGATTGGAAGGCGACAAGGTCAGTGCTGGAGAGTATTGATGGAGGGAATAAGAAATTGGGATACAAAAGAGAAAAGGAAGATGGTATATGTAAAACTATTTATTTTGTTGCTGCAGTGATTATTAATTTTTGTGCGTGAAATATAATGTTGTGCTGTTTGTGTTAGTCGTTTGAGTAAACCTGTGAGTTATAAGTTATTACTTATTAATCATCCTTTGGGCTTATGTATAAGGTAGATAGCTACTGTATATCAGTGATCTTACTTGTATTCTGCTACTTAGTATCCTACATACTTATTGTAAAAATACTCTTGGCACAAAAACTCCATGAAATCATTTTGGTAATAAAGCCAACTCCTTCAACATTCATCATCATCCAGTCATCATAAGACGTATATGGATGCAATAGAATGACTGAGTTCAAACTTCGGGAAATTCTAGTCAAAAAGAAGTTCATTTATGATGAAAAGAGCAATAATATTTGCTAACTTGGAATAGCTCGTGAAAATGTTCTCTGCTAATTATTCAGTGGTCGATTTAACTCTAATATAAACTGACGAGAATTCAATAGTGGAAAAATACGAAAACTTAGAGACTAAGTTATTATATTAAGATCACGAGCACTGCCACGGAATGCACATCTAAAAACGCATGAACGTAAAGAAGACATAGAAGAGCAGCTCATTAAGCAGAATGGATGTTTCTTGATCCAAAGGATACGTGGTTAAACCAAGATGCAGTAATTCATGAGTAAGCAACGTGACCCGTGTACATGAGCAGCTGACAGCATGGGGCCAAATTTCATGTAGTGGGTGAAAAGTGAACTGACGAGAAATTTGTTCTTTCAAACAATTTTAGGAGGTTTTTTTGCAACATTAAAATTTAATGAATTTCAAAATTTACATTTCAATTTCTCAGATTCATTGCCAAAATTGGACAAGCTATATGAAAGGATTTATTTGCTTAGGAGGAATGCAAACGAGTGTAACACATTCAAGATACTACGGCCTTGATTTTACTCTAGAATAAACTTCTTGACGTTACTCACAAAAGCTTGGTAAGAAAGGTGTTCTCCACTTTGCACTCCGAGCAACAAAAACTGACTAAAATAATCCAAGGCCGGAAAATGTTTGTTTACTGAACACAGATATCGTTGATTTCCTAAACAAAAGTATTTTTGTGAATTAACTTCGGTATGAGTTTGCCTAATACTTCAATTCTTAGCGTTCTGGCGCTTTAAAAGGAGAGAAGCAGAAGAATTTACTCAAAAAGTATGTTTCCTGCACTCACCCTATGCAAGAAACTAACGCAAAGGCAGATGAGGGCTTCTAGTCTCATTATGAAATGCGAAAATCTTTTTGAATATTAGCTGCAAACTTAGACTCAATTCATTTATTCATCCCAATATTTAGTGATTATTCAATGTAAATATTTTATAGGATGATGGCATACAGGAGTAGTACTATTTCCAAGACACATTTTAAAAGAGCTTGCTGTCAGAATCGACATTTTTTCAGCATAAACAAAGACGTATAAAGGGTAGGAATAATTAGAAAAGATGGTAGTGAATGTGAGTCGAATCAATGACAGTGGGTGTTTTGTGATTTGTGATTATGATAAGATTTTGCATGAATATTTTGGTCGTATTAGAATTGATAAAAGAGTTTTGAAGAGCGTGGCCTTTTTATAACGCAAAAATAAGTGAGTGTAACAGAAGGCTTATTTCAACTGCTTTCTAAGAGCATAGGAACGGTGACAGAGTACCATGAAGGAGATTAAACGCACTTGTGATGAGGAGTTTTTGACATATTCTAGAACTGACACAATTAGTCTAGTGAGAAATGACACAGTACGATGAAAGACATGTGTGATAACGAGCTGTTCGTTGCACAACATACCGTGCAGAACACTGTAAATGTTTGAGTATATGGCCTCCGAGAGAAAAATGTTCATCTCCAGAAGAAGACTGAAAAGAAGATAAAAAACCTTTTTAATGAGGGACAGTTTCGGGGAACTTTTATGTGCCCATGATGCCACAGAAACTTCCTGACAAGACTGGATGACTCAAGTCATCAGCGAGCCAAAAGGAGGCATGATGGAAGAGACCATCGTAAAGAGCATCGACTGACAAGCAGAAGATCAATCAAGCTACTGTGACATATGGACAGAATGAACAAGCAACATCTAGCCGTAATATGATAAAATCCGCAGAACTTATGATTACAGACATGGGAAAAAATAGCCTAACGCTACTCATAGACTATATCACTCAGAGCAATTATGGATTTTTTTGTTTTCATTTTTTATTTTCAACTCAGCCATCAATGATGCTGTATTTCAATTATTTAACTACTATGCACCTTGTCTAGTATCTACAATATTCGGTTTTAAGACTAATTTTGGGCTAAAACTCGATTTTGAGTATTTTAAACCCACGTCATATTAGCAAATTAACTGAACACATCAGAAACAATTTAAAGCTTTATATTATGTGCCTTCCTTGTAGTGGGAGTTTAAACTTTGCCTCTTAAACGTAAAATTTGATGAATTTTTATTCAATTTTTCAAGTTTTAGTAGTCGTTCAAGCACTGAGGCTTAACAAATAAGCAGAAAAAGCGCGTTTGCTTGCTACAGATTTTTATTCCTTAATGCTAGTTCGCAAAGGCATGTGCATCTTTTGCCATTTTTTATACTTTCTAGCTAGAAAGACATGATTTTCTCAACCCTCAATGATCAATCCTTTGACTCTTTTTCTTTGAATTTATATCCACAAAGTAACAAAAATTTTGACAAATTTCTGCTTGGCAGAAATACAGCTGGTGCGTTTTCTCAAGATTTAATTTTTTTATAATTTATGGACTGACCTAACAATTCCTGAATGAAGTTTCAATATGAATTGGCTTTTTTAACTCATTCAAGGCACAAAGTTAATGACCAACTTGTAGAGTATCACTGAACATTGAATTCTATTCCTTGAACGAAGGAGTTTCTTTGAGTATCATTACCTGATATCTTAACTAATAATTTGATTTAATTACCTATCTTCTTGATTGAATAGGTTTATGTGATTAAAGTATACGTGCGTAATAATGCCTTTATTTTAGATGGCTTGGAACTTGAGTACCGACCCAAAAAATGGCCCAAACCACTCGTTTCTATTGCCTTATTTTATTCTTTTCCATTCTATTGTTATTGTATTTTTGTTGTTCATTTTAGCTAAACTGTAAGAGTTAAGGCTTTAATTTTATTCACTCCTTCTCATTGGGTTGCAGCAGTAACACTCCAATGTGCTTCTTTTCTTCCTGTTGAGTTGCAGTTATTAATTAAATCTTCACGTTTGCTTCACTCTCCCTTGTTAGGCTGCAACCGCAACCAAATGTACATTCCTGCAATAAACTAAGCTCTCAATCTGACTGAATA
>VCRD01000062.1:162646-191066 GCA_006783055.1 Trinorchestia longiramus
TATATATATATATATATATATATATATATATATATATATTGTACGCATTTATTACCTCGAATGTTATCTTACGACAATACTAAGAATTAAAACATGTTGCCTTCTCTTATACCTGTATGTATGTATATACCAGACTTATTTCAATGCAAATTTAGATACAAGCTATTATGAGAACTGAATTTTAGCATATTCAATATCCTACACTAGGCAAGGACTAATATTGCTTGCTTGTGAGGTAGCACAAACTGACTGATAAATACCATTGTCAAGAAACTGATGGATAACATTCAGTCTACTCTACAACCGAGTAAACTTGAAGAAAACTCCACGGACTTTAATACAAACATTTAACTATATCCCCACCGGACATTGATAACGTTGTAATGAGGGAACCCAGTGTGAAAACAATATGCAACTATTAATAATGATTTGGGCTAGGGTTTACTTTATAAATTGCTTTAGTTTTAAGCTGAATACATTTATTAGGTTCCTGAATAATTTTTAATGGAAATGTGATGTATTATTATTCATCCAAAATTTTGGTCAATTGTTTCTGTTAGGACGGAGGCAGTAATTTGCTTCTCATTCTCTACCCCAACACAGCAAAGTAATGCTACAGTTATTTTTAAATCCACCAATTATTAAAACGAAGAAAAAAGATTATATTCTAATGGTCCGTTGAGTCTAGATTTGAATTTTTTGGTAGCATATTTGGATGTAGGAGCATCGTAAAATACGATAGAGTGTGGTATCATCAGGCTGTTCATTACAACAACTGTATCTTTAAAAATGTCGTGATAATTATCAGCGCACTGGAACAATACTTGTTGAAAAATTCTACTACTTCATAGTCACATTGGGGGCTGATTTCCTTTTGTTCTATTTTTTCTAGTCGTAAATGGAAGATTGTGAGTAGTCTGTCTTTCTCGAGAGCGCATGCTCAAAAGATGACCTTTCCACATGATTTAAAAGAGAAACAAAACATTCTTTATAGCATTTTCGCATAGCATTGTCAATTTCCAAAATATCATCAATTATTTTGTCAGGTAAGTAAGCTAAAATATAACTGCATTTACACTTAGAGTTATTCCTCAATTCCACCACACACAACACAGTTGAAACTTTAAATCACACACATGCAACATCTGAGCTTGCAGCAGTGACGTGTTTCTTGCGTTCTTATACGCAGTGTAGCTTCAGTTGTCTGTAGCAGCAAACTTTCTGTGATAGCTGCATAGAGTTCTGCATCTCCACAACCAAACTTAGAGCGGAAAAGAATTAAAATGTATTCAAAGGAAGAAGCATTTTGTAAGGTTTCAAAATCTACCAAGTATTTTGAGTATTGCTCTCTATATTATTCTTATCATGATAAATAGCTGACAATTAAAAGTTATCAGGCATAATGTGTTTTTTGTTGTTATTTTTCCGCCTTATATCCTGGTGTACAACCCATTTCAGAGCCAACGGCATCGCTCGACCCGTACCCAGGATTCCAAATTCTGCTCGTCACTCACTTAGCCCAGGGGATAGCAGCCACGTCACCATAATTGAAGTAGAGAAGGCTGTCGGTATTGGCACAGAAATAACATTATTGGACAATAAAGGCCCGCCGCGCGACAGCGTAGGCTTGCATTCAAAGGCACCCGCTGAGTGTGCAGGTCGGTGCAGCGGTGGGCAAGACTTCAAGACTAAACTCGGGTCTAAACTGTGTTTGACAGAGACATGGGCTGGCTGTTTTTTTTATGCATAGACATCGCTAAAGCGATGTAAAAACATAATGAAAGTACTATTATGATAATACAACCGAAGCGTCTGAGCAAAACATCCCTCAATAAATTACGATAAAAGTTCAGAAGAGTTATCTGTAAGAGTTCCACGCTCTGGCGTGCAGCAAAGGAGACGAAACTCCTCTAACAACGAGCGCCGCGGAGAGACTGTCCCTTTCTGAGCTACAAGATGCTGAGTTCTCGGCGGAGTAAGCCTCAGTCTCAGCTTTGTTCCGTGAAAACTGCGCGCGTGCATCAGGTACATGCCTAACTCAAAGGGAAAAATTATTACTCAGCTAAGTGCCGCGTGATTGTTGTCGATCAGCAGAGTAGATGTTTTTGTCGTTCAATTTGATACACCACAGTGCTTTTCAAAGAGAGTACTAAATACTGTACCCTTAACATTCGGATACTCACTGTATCTGAGTGATAGTATGGACTGCCATCACTCACATTGTTTCATGAAGTTGTGTATCAAAAAGGACGGCAAAACGTCGTCTGTAAGAAAGGATGGCCCTGGCAGTTGTATTGAGTAGTACTGTCTTCTGTCTTGCACTTCTTCAAGCAAGACAACTGTCTTTTTGAGGCCTCTCTAAAAAGAATTATGTGAATTAAAAATATTTGTCTTCAGAATGTAAGGTATCTTGATTGGATAAACACACAGTACGTTGTACCATTAAGTCTAACACTGACTTTCCTTTTTTTCATGTTTTAATTAATCATTAATATTCATATTCATATATATTCATATTCCTTAAAAAGCCTTTATTTATTTATAGTGATACTAGATAGTTCCGTGAGAATTCCACGGTAGTCATTTCTAAATTGATACCCAGGAGGACAGTTTAAAAATATTGAATTTTCCTCCCGATTAATTCAATTCAATTAGGAGTTAAAATACGATAATTTATGTAAAATAGTCAAAATATTCTTAGAAGTTTTCATTTTTCATATCTACTTATACAATAAACAACGTATCTCCATCTCTCTCTCCATCTGTGTATGTGTCCGTCCCATTACTTCCTATTTATTAATGAAGGAAAATAATTCAAATGAAATCAGAACGGGTATACGTGTATTATGAGCTCTGTATTGTGGATACCAAAGGCGCCGGATTACTATAAAATACGCTATCTTTTCCCGGTTGAAATTAATAAATTACGATGGCAATTATCGTTTCTAGAATATATACTCAAAAGTCAAAATACTGCATTAGAGTTTCTGATCCTGTCGTACATAAGCTATTTCACATACTTTTTTCAGCTGAATTTCTTCGTAGCAGTTTAAATTTCGCACGGAGTAGAGGCCAAATATCCTGAGTAGATGCCCCTGGTTAAGTCACTGCAGGTAGTCACGATACGGAACCCAGTGTTGGGTCATCACAATTTTTTGTTCACTTGCAAAATAGGGGAAATATACGTTTGAGAGGTAGAATAGATACAGTCTTCTTCTACTTAATGACTGCATGTTTCTACAATACTTCAAACTATTTTATTGGACCAGCACCTTTACATCGACTGCCTCATTCAACGGACCCATAGTGAGTCTCTAAAAAAACGCTTCGCTTTGAAAAGTAGCTCAGTACTATTTGATTTTATAACATCCATCTTTTGAGCGTGGTACATGAATTACTCTTTCTTTGTTTCGAGTTTTCAATTCTGTCATGCATTAGCTATTAAGGATATTTTTTGCCAGGAAGTGCCAGGAGCTCTGGTTGCCCTTCTGCGTTGGCAATTTGCTTTTCTCATTTAGAGGTCATCAACTACCTGCGACAGCCCGAAATAATAAACAGAATGTAACTTTTTTCAACGGCAAGATTCTCCTGAACGGCCTTAGTATCCCCGAACAGGGATATGCCGTATCATCTCCAAGTAAGCTTTTGAATACAAATTGAATCTGAAAAATTCATTAGAATAGTAGAAGAAACATCGAAAGAAAGAAAACGCAGACAAGCACTCGAGAGGAAAAAAAGACACAGATCTCAGCGAAGTACCAGTGGTACAACCAATGTTTGATCCATGGATGCTTAGCTCAAAAATAGAGCTATCTCTCAAAAAACTTACCAAGAACGAGAAGCTAGGATTACCGTGATCGTGAAAAAAGCATGGAAGCGTGAAAGCATGGAAAAAAGAGAAGATTAGAAAGGGAAAGATTTGCGGAAAGGACAGCCACCACGTCACAAGAAGACTTGAACGAAAGAAGAAGAATTGAAAGAGAATGGTTTGTGGAAAAGACAGGTAACATGTTGCAAGAAGACTTACACGAAAGGAGAAGAATTGAAATTGTTGAAATTGTTGTTCATTGGCGAGCACCGCTGAAGTATTATCACGGAATCCCTGCCATAATTTTTGACGGCTGGGTACATTAGTGAGTAAATAACTACTTGTCTTGCAGAACGAGGTGAAATAAAGTCAAAAGAGACGATTCTATAACTGTGGCGTCTTGCTACTTTAGAGATGAACATTTTTTTCTGAAGTGATGCCGTCGAACTCGAATTCATGAACAAGAATTGATGCCTCTCAGCGCCTAAACAGGAATAACCTTATTCTTGTTACGATGAGACGGACACGTTTGTAGAAGTGGTAACTCCAACTGAACAGATTTCAAAAATATTCCGACAGCGATGTCATGAAGGGACAAAGAAATTATTCAGTGGAAAAGAAGTGATCTCAAATTAAATGAGATTAATACAATCCAACAATTCAAGTAATTATTTACTCATCTACTTATATAATAGACAGTGTATCTCCATTTCTCTCTCTCTCTCTCTTTCTCTCTCTCTCGCTCGCTCTGTCTGTGTGTGTTTGTCCCCTTTCATCTTACCTATTACAGAATAAAAATTATTCAACTGAAATCCAAACACGTATACATGAATTATAAGCATTGTATTATGGTTACCAAAGCGGCCAAATTACTATAAAATATAATAATTTTTCCCTTTACCAGCCTCCTTCTCCCACACATGCCTTGTTATCGATAGATAAGATACAGAATGGAAGTTCTGTATATATTCATGTAAAATATTCATTTAGCAATAATTCTTCCTAAAGCTTCAATACCCCCGCATATTTAATAATTTTATGTGAATCAAATCTAATCAAACTTATAATGCAATGATAGGAACTATGAAGTATTCAAATAAATAGTACCTATTTATTGAACGCTATTATTAACATCATTATTACCTGTTTCTGCTGTATTTAGTTGAGGGAACAGAAGTCCAGAAAGTCTTCGGACTTCACATCAAACATTTAAGTAGCTCAATCTGACAGAACATAACACTCTACAGATTTTACAACACAGATTCAACTATCTATCTGAGATTCCTATTTGGATTCACCTTTAATTTCACATTTAACTTATGATTAAGTTGCATGCCAAGCGTTTAATTTTAGTTAACGAGTAAAAATTTAATGAATATATAGTAATTTAATGAATTCTGTGAATTTTTATGAATATGTTGAGCATTCATTTAGATTTGGTGCGTGCTGGAATAGTTTTACGTGAAAAAGTGTTTTCAGTAGATGTGCTAATTATATTTCGATATAATGGAACTATTAATATGGGCAATGGTCAGATATGAACACCATATATTCAAAGAATCATGAATATTTGCTGCTGGACTTTGAAAAAAAAGAGTACTATACCTACTACATATGTAACTCTACCATTTTGTGTGTACTACTGAAGAAATGTGGAGGATTAAAAAACTTTTTCTTTGTAATAAAACTTTCAATTATTTGCAGTATTAACTGTCTGTTTAAAAACACCGGTCGGATTATCATTTTTGATAGTACTAAGGGTTATAGAAAAAAATGATTTTATTTCATAAACCCTTTATTTTATCTTTTTTAAGCTATGGAACGTCCATGGGTACTATCTAGGCCATGTTATCAGTAGAAAAAGTACAGAATGAAAGCTCTGTATATTTTCATGAAAACACAATAATTGGTTGTATTATTTTGATACATTCGTCATAATAATTTGAAATAAGTCAAACCTAAACTGTGGAATTTTCACGGGAACTATCTAGCCAACTTGTATGAGAAATAGACAGTGTTTCTCCCTCTCTGTGTGTGTTCGTCCCATTACTGCATATCTATTACAAAAGAAAAATTATTGTGCTGAAATCAGAACGAGTACACATGTACATGTATTATTTACATTCTATTCTGAATACCAAATGAGCCGGATCACTAAAAAATACTCAATTTTTTCCGTTATAATCTTTCTTTTCTTACACAAGCATGTTATCGATAAATAAGATACAGAATGGAAGTACTGTATACATTCATGAAAAATATTTAGATTCTAGTAGTATCACGGGTATAACTGAAAAATTTATTTTATTTCATACACCCTTAACATTATCACTTTTAAACCAAGAACTTTCCACAGGTACTATCTAAGCCACGTCATTGATGAAAGAGGTACCGAATGTGAGTTCCGTATATATTCATGAAAAATAGTCATTTAATACACAACAATTCGTCGTAAATCTTTAATACAGTCGTCTTTAAAATAATTTCAAATTAGTAAAATCTAAACTGTCAAATTTTCACGGGAACTGTCTGGTACAAAAAAATTCTGAATTTTTATTTGGATAACGGTAATGACACCACGGAATTGGAAGTAAGCTCAGGTCGGTCGTGTGTTTGTTTCCCTCCAGCACCAATTATTTTGAGTGAGAAATAGCGACAAACACTTGGATGCCATTTTTTGAGCAGCCTGGCCGATCAGGAGAGTGAGCAGTAATCCAAAGACCGACGCTGTTGTCAAAAAAAAATCTTTGTGATCTCAGTCCCTGTGGACATCCCTTGGGAGAGAAAGGATAAGAACAGAAAGGGACAGAAATAGAAAGGGACAGGAGGAATGAATTTCAAAGCATGGAAATAACCGATGATGTTGACAGTCAAATCTCAATTTTCAATGAGAATTTCTTAGGAGCCTTTAAACGTATGTGCACCATACACCAAAAGGAGAGCTAAACTAAAGCGTACCGCCTGGATAACAGATGAAATAAAACCATCGTGCAAAGTGAAAAAAACTTACTTAGACGAATTTATATGTAACAAATCAAACAACTCTCTACGAGACCGTTATAAACAACATGCAATGGCCCTCCGGAAAAAATTAACGAAACAAAACGAAAGCACTTCCAAAAGGAACTACAAACAGCAAAGAAAAATCCCAAACAAACCTGGGAAATCATCAAAGAAATAGCACAGTACAAAGACATAAAACAAGAGAAGAAATTCGAAAATCCATGGAAACAGTCACTAATTTCAACGCTTTCTTCTCTGAAGTCGGTGCAAAAGTTTTCGACGAAGTATTCAAATCTATTCCGCATAAACCTGTTGATGTTGGCCTAAATCCTGCCCAGTTACTAAATACAACTAACATATGGAGACCAAATCCTGTCAGGCTACAGAAAATACGTAAAATCTTATACTCAGTGAAAAATACAAAGGCAGTTGGACATAACAACATTATGACAAATTTAAGGATATCCTTATGGTGTGTAACTGTTTTCATTTCTTCAATTCTAAGTTTAGAAATTACTTTTCCCATCTGAAGCTTTTTGAGATAAATTGCTGCTCTTGATCGACTAGCCTTCGTGCAAAATTTAAAAAATTTTTGATGTTGGTCGCCAAAATTCCCGCACAACATGCCTACATAAGAGTCCAGTAACTTCGTATTAATTAAACATTTATTTCATTTTGCATGCGCTAATGAAGCTTCGTGTGACTATTTTTTGCCCTCAAGTTGCTAGTAATATTAGTATCAGGTTGTATCGAAAATTCTGTTCGTTTTTTTGAGTCCAATTTAAGGGCATCATTGCATCAATCTGATTTATAAATGACGTATGTGTAGCAATCTAAACCACTATAGTAATATTTCTTCTTATAGATTTTTATAAAAATTATGATAGTAAGTAACTAGTGTTGACCAAATTTACACTCCAAGTAAAAGTACATTAAGCATATTTTACTGTATGAATTTCAGAAGGACAATACAACAATTTCATTAGGAAGAACTTTCAAAGACACATAGAAATGATGTGGTGAATAAAAAGACCTGTAGAAGATGGTTTTTACGTTTCAAAAAGGATGACTTCAGTCTAAAGGACGAACCAAGAAAAGGACGCTCCGAAGGACTCAATTCTGAGGAATTGCAGGCTGTCATTGATGAAAACCCTGCCAGTATAACTAGAAAACTCGGCAAAGAGTTTAATGTGAGGCATGTGACCATGTATCGCAAAATGATAAGACCTAAACTGCTTGATCAGATTTCTAGTTGTACTGGCAGGGTTTTCATCAATGACAGCCTGCAATTCCTCAGAATTGAGTCCTTTGGAGCGTCCTTTTCTTGGTTCGTCCTTTAGACTGAAGTCATCCTTTTTAAAACGTAAAAACCATCTTTTACAGGACTTTTTATTCACCACATTATTTTTATAAGTGTCTTTGAAAGTTCTTCCTGCTGAAATTGTTGCATTGCCCTTCTGAAATTCATACAGTAAAATACGTCTAATGTACTTTTACTTGGCGCGTAAATTTGGCCAACAATAGTTACTTATTATCATAATTTAAAAAAATCTAAAAAAAACATTACTTTAGTGATTTAGATTGCTACACATACATCATTTATAAATTAGATTGATGTAATGATGCCCTTAAATTAAACTCAAAAACGGACAGAACTTTCGACACAACCTGATAGTAGTAGTGAGCGAAAATTCTTTGGATACTATTTTTCTCCATTTATCTTGAAGAAAAGCATGATAAAATCTGTTGAGTTTTAGGAAAGCTGGACAACCGGGAGGCTCCCTTAAGAGTAATCTTTGAATGTCTAATGTGAACGAAAGATGCAAGAAAATACTGATTACCTCAACTTTTTCGCCTTCTGTCTTACCTACTGTGACTCTGTATCTTTATTTCTATCATCCTTCATAGCTCAGAATTTCGAGTACATCGAGTCAGTGATGCTGAAAGATGTTGTTCTTTATAGAGAAAAATCAGAGAAACTTGTCGTCTTCCCCGGTTTCCATCCTCTGATTAACGAGGAAAGTTCCAGGGCTTCATCGATTACTGTCTCACACTAACTGTCTCCTGTAAATACTGGCTAGAGCTCGGCAAAGTTTTGCTGTGTTATCGATGATTCAATTTACAGGTATTTATTAGTCTTCTTTACTTTTGAAGTAAAATTCCCATGATTGTTCGCATTTTCTTTGTACCTTTCAATGAACCTTCACTTTAAAATGCTTGCATCAACCCTTGCAGGACTGAGGAACGTGTAAGACTAATTGAAGCTAATTGATATTTCTATACGGTAACTTTAAAAAATTATGGATATTCATTTAGATTTCTTTCTCATCTATGCTTTTTTTCACTTTTCGTTAAGAATTATAGCGTTTTCCATTTCTTCTGTGAGAGACAAGATGGAGAATGAAACCCAATTGGAGAAGTTGATCAGCTACGAACTTAATTTTCGTGCCCGTTCGACTTCGTGAATCAAAGCCCTGGTCACAAAAACATACGTAGTAAAAATTTCAGACGACATGCCTCCTGTTGCATTGACCAGATGGAAATTTCTGCAGTTAGATATTGAAAATGCTAAGGTATAAATTTTCAATTTCCCCCAATAAAAAGCGAGTGGTTAATTATATAAAACTCATTCCAGAGAGAAGAGCTCTTAATTCTCCATTCTTCCCTCTACAGACCACTTCACAAGACTCGAACAACAATATGCTGGCGTCAGTAGTTCAAAATCTATCTTCAACTTTGTGGAACTTCAACTACACAGTCAGCTCTTTCGTAAAGTTCAGAAGTAATTTACAGGAATTTTGTGATGTTAGGAGTTCGTCAAAAGTTCTTTCTTCAGTATCTCAAAAGAATATTTATAAATGTATATTATACTGTCTTAATAAACAGTTATGCATTTGATTCAATCATAATGATTAAAATCATCACGAACTTCATGTATACATATTTACGTACAAACTATGCTACTCAGATTGAACTTACATGAAGAGACCAGTTTATTTGGACACTACACAAGCCTCTCAAACACCCACCACCTTCCATAAATGTTGAAGACTAATATCTATGAAATTAGACCCTGTATTTAGCCTCGTTCTTTTCAACTTGAGTAGGAAAAAAATAAAGATGTAGTCACTAAACAGAGGTACAATTCTAAAATGTGTATTAACAGACTGACTTAAAAATTGATCTGTAAGTGAAAGCTTTAAAACTCTGTTTCATTATTAAATTACAAATTATTCCAAAACATTTATTGATGACTTGAAAATGTTAATAATAAATTTGCTAAATCTGGTTCCTTACACATTTTGACCAGTATTTCTCATCTATTCGATATATAGTATTTTTCATTCAAAGGACACTATTCTTTTTGCTCAGTAATATTGAGCTAGGATATTTCTGATATCTTATATGGATTTTACACTAATAATAGAGAGAAGTACATCCCTCAGATAGTCACTAACTAAATAAATATTAAAAATAAAAATTAAGATACGAGAAGACGAAAGCATTTTGTGGGGCATACAAGTATGACGAGTGGAGCCGGCGGATGACACATCGTAACTGTAACTTCAAAATAAATTGCGCTTCCAGAAAAAAACACTTCGTTTCGAGAAAATAAACGACAATAATCAATATTACAGCGACTTGGAGGCGTCTTGAGCTGAGGTTTAAAAAGAAGGCTTTCAAGATGATGAATGTGAACGGGACGCAGTTGGGATGGCAATATCAATATCTTCACAGTGCAAAAACCGAATGTAATAGAGGGATTATGAATATTTGGGCAAGAAAAATTTATTCTAAGCCTCACGAGAATGCAATAGTTATAGTAAATATTGAAGAGGGTGCAGTAGCTACAAATGTTTTTCAGACAAAAGTGTTAGTTTGACAGAAGGTCTGTAATTACTTGTTCTTCTTGTTTGAGTCATTATTAGAGACAAACTAAAAGGGTGAATTAAAATGCTCGTTCTGAAATACACAGAACACTTATGCAAAAATTATTTAAGCAAGCGTGAGAATTGGTAGGAAATACTTATATGAAAGAATCGTGAAGGAGTTCATTCAAATTTAAAAAAAAACTAGAATGAGACGAATCTAAACTTAGTTTTTTTCGGCAGAAACTTAAAACTGAGTTGATTTTCATGGAGGGGTGTATTTATGTAGGGATTTCAAATCGAGCAAACGACGACAAAATGTGGTTATTTTAATTTGGAAGTAACACTGAAAATTGACTCAAGTGACGTGGGAAGAGGGAAAACGGAGAGAGCAAGAGAGAATCATAAGCTTGACGGTGCCTGGGGAGGACGGTGCCAAGACATCCTGCAGTGATCCCGTAATTTCATGCAATTTCGAAGATGCGAACTCGATTCCATTAAAGTGGAAGAAGGCTTCACGTTTACGAGAGTGGGTAAACGAGCACGGGTTGTAAACAGAAACATGTGAGGTAGAGGTGGAGTAGAATAGAATAGAATAGAATAGAATAGAATGAGGCTATAGGAACGAACCTTCTGGCCCATTCTTGGGTCGGATAATTACTTCGATAATTATTCGGTTGTTTTACCCAAGTCCCATGCCGTATTTCTAGCCGCGTCAACCATGTCAGCAGCGGGATTCAAACCCGGGTCTTTCCGCTCGCAAGCAGATTCGCTCACCAGTCGACCAAGCTGGTGATAGTCGACCAAGCTGGTGATGAGAGGTACATGGAGTGTAAACAGAAACATTTGAGGTAGAGGTGGAGTAGAGGTACATGGAGTGTAAACAGAAACAAATGAGGTAGAGGTGGAGTAGAGGTGCACGGGATGTAAACAGAAACATATGAGGTAGATGTGGAGTAGAGGTGCACGGGATGTAAACAGAAACATATGAGGTAGAGAGGTAGGGTATGGGAGCACAGAGTAAATTTGTTAATAATTTTCTATGTGTACTTAATACAAATGTAAAAAGGAGCTATACAAGAAAACATGCATGGTTACATGAATTAAAAACCTTTTTATGTCACAACCGTGCGCTAGTGAACCTTCTTAAATAAACATATTCAAGGCAGAATAATGTTGCGCTTGAAAAACTATTACCTTTTTTATGAATTTCTCCCGTAAAAATCTCGTGCATCAGTGAAAATATCATACCATGATAAAATATTATACGTAATTGTTTAAATATAGTAAGAAGCTTACTACAAATTTCTTCCCGAGACTCAGCCTTCATGAACCATTGTTTAAAAACTTTTGCTTATACTTCAATTAACGAATTCATTTATCTATCAGTACTAAAAATAAGCTAATGCACTTTTGCGGAAATAATTGAATGCGGGAAGAAAATTAGTGCATGTTTAAAGCATCTGTGCGGCAGAAGTAAAAATCTGCCAAAAAATCCTACTATGTATTCGAAGGAAGCGTATTGACATGCTCATGTGAACAATGGCTATAGTCAGGAGCACCTCACAGCGGAACTATGACAATGTTGGCAGGAACAGCACTAAAAACAAACAAAACAAACGAACTTTTTCTCAAACTTATTATACAGTACATGAACTGACATTGGGTTTTCAATTCTTAATGGCAACATCTTAAGATTAAGACTGTTACTTCCGGTGACTGTTCCCGTCCTCTGTAGCGCGACTAGAGTTGAGGTTGAGGCACGTAGGGACGCTAGATGAGCTTGATGATGAGGAAATGGTTTACCTGCTCACCAGCAAATTAGAGCAAAATCGAGTGAGACATAGAGTCTCGATCCAGGCCCTAGCATATCTCAAGCGTAAACCGCACACCACACAACCACTGTCGCGGTGCTATAGAAAGCAAAGCTTGTCAAACTTTATCACCCACGAATCCCCATTAGATGTCGGGGGTCCTCTGAACTAATTGAATTTTGTAAAAATGTATTCGCATATCATAAGAACAAAATGGTTAATGTTTAGCCAAAAAGGTGTACCTTGTTGTACAGTATGAACACTCTAGCTCTTAGAGACACAGATTCCGAGCGTGAGCTGCAGTACATACTTACATTCCTACGGACTCAATGTCAAAAAATTAAACGAAAATGGCGGCTACTGATCTGTAGCATCGTAACTACTGGTACTTTGAATGGAAAATTGTTACTCAACATTTATAGAAAAGGAATATGGTATATTTAATCAATATTGATTGATTTGAGAGACTAACTTTTCGTTTCGAATTGACAAGGATACCTTTTCGACAAGGTATATCGTAGTTTCTACCTTTCAATTGGATTCAATCACATCACAACAAAGTACAACTCATTGTATCACGACAGGCATCGTATCGTGAAGTCGAGACACCCAAAATAATACCCTCTAAGCACATAGAATGAGGTAAACTTTCACTAAAAATTCACGCAAATCGAATGAATTGTGATAGACCGCCCTATAAATAATCGTTTACTCTATAGTTCAACAGAGCAACTCAGTGCATCCGATTAACCAATCACTATCTCTCAGTCAATCACAGCTTGCAGGACGCTGTTAGTAAGTAACCACTAAGTAACAGTGTGACACTAGTGATAAGTAACCACTAAGTAAGTCACGGTGTGACACTGGTAGTAAGTAACCACTAAGTCACAGTGACAGGTGATAAGTAACCATTAAGTAAGTCACAGTGTAACACCGGTAGTAAGTAACCACTAAGTAATTCACAGAGTGACACTGGTGGTAAATAACCACAAAGTAAGTCACGGTATGACACT
Organism: Trinorchestia longiramus; assembly: GCA_006783055.1. Lineage (NCBI taxonomy): Eukaryota > Metazoa > Arthropoda > Malacostraca > Amphipoda > Talitridae > Trinorchestia > Trinorchestia longiramus. The sequence goes on from VCRD01000062.1 coordinate 176,154, forward strand.
GGTAGTAAGTGACCACTAAGTAATTCACAGAGTGACACTGGTGGTAAGTAACCACCAAGTAAGTTACAATGTGACTCTGACAGCAGACCACCGTGGCACTTCAGTCTAAGATGCTCACGACGCGCACCACACAAGCAGATCAACTGCGGGAGTCGCAAGAGAGGCTTGCAAGGCAGCACCGGATGCGTTCCCTTATCTTGGTGATAGTTTTACGGCAACTCAACAAAATACCGAAGAAATTTATACACTTGAGACAATGATGCATCAAGATGACAACTTACGAAATAACTTAGAACACGTAGTCCTCTTGTGTATTAAATTTATACTAAGTATTCCAATCAATTATGCACTTGTATGAATACTACGTCATAGTTATTATCGCTCACTAAAAGAGAGGAATAAAGTATAAAATTTCTCATAAGACATCTATACCAGACAATCCCTCTTATGCAAGTGAATATCGAGTGAAAACTCCGGAATTTGTTTTAGTTGAAAATTCAAACAGTAAAAACTTTTCCAGACAGGTGTGAAATATTGGACGTGAAGCGCGCGACGTGATGTTACATTGCAAAGTTTGACTTTGGACCCCAATGTGCGTGTGTCAACCTTTCCAACTCAACTGTACTCACATGCTTTACAGGACAAGGACACTGTCACAAAACCGCCTCTGTACTTGTGCTTTTATCTGCTGAGGTAGCGTATTTGCCTGTACAGGGCTGGTTTCCAGAGGGCAGTGAAGAATTAACCTTTTACCGCCTCACGTTACCTCTAGGCACCGATATTATTCGTCATGTCCACGGTGAAAAAGTAAACTTGCTGCTGTGAACACGATGGTTGCGAGTTAGTAATGGGTTGAAGAAGCAGCAGCATTGCCTACATGAATAGATCAGCTTACGATCGGCAGTGCCGTGTCATACTTTGTCTAACTTCGTCGTCGTAATGATCATGAAGGAAAAATAATTAAAGAACACCAATGAAATGTAGACACACCTTCATCCAGTATGTAAAAATGCTAACACGAACCTAATTTTTCACTTTTTGCACACACATCCCAAGAATATAACTGATGTTGAACACAAGGCTAATGCTGCCTCAGACGTAGTGCACTGATATGATCAATTAAAAGTAAACGCTTATTTTCGAGCACGGCATTAAAATAAACTGATTAGCTTAGATAGAAAATATGAACTTCGTGAGAGCAGATCACTTCAGTTTGAAAACGGTCGTCTTATAATCTTAACCAAGTCGTTCCAAGGATTCAAAATGGCGTAGAATTCAATAAAAATACGTTCAAAAAAATTTCCAATGTAAAAAATTTAACGGCCAAAAAAATTCATGAAAAATATTCAATATGCAGTAATTAAAACGTTTGGAAGATATGTTCCATCGTCAGTTCAGTAAGTAAAAATGAATTGTAACTGAAACTAGAAAAATACAGGCGCTACTAAAGTAACACAAAATCTATAAAGCGCGCTACCTCATCCCAGTTTGGAAAAGAAATGAGCTATCTGTACCACACAAATACCCATAATGGGTTTTCTTTCAGAAATATCCAAGAACTCGAATATTCTGAAATCAGAACCAATGGTTGAACAATTTTAAAATCCCTGGTAGATACAGGGACATTATTTTTCAAAGAATGACTGCGAGCTGCTGTAAACGTAGAGTGAGTTAGTGTATATAAAGTACGGAAGCCTCTAGTGATGCTCTGCTTAATCCAGAATACGAGTTTGGTGACGTCAAGCTAGCGGTCGAAAATGTGTCAAGAACTACAGCAACTCGTCCAGAGAGTTTCATACACCGGTATATAATTTAGGCTACGAATTAACCAAGGGAATGAAGAGAACTGTAAATTGAAGACCATTGTACTTTTCATTCGACGCGTAAATTTGACAAATAAATATAATAACAAAAAGTGGACAGCCAACTTCACATTTCGGTAATTAAAAGGTACTACGAATTAGTATAGCAACTAAAAACTACGTAACATATGTGTATGCATGTTCAAAAAGTAGAAAATGATAAATCACCAACTAAAATGTATTTTGTCAGAATATAATAAAATTCAACCAACAAACATAGTTGATACACGTGGTCACATACCTGTATTTATTTAGCAGAAAAGAACAAAGTCAAAACTCAGAAGGCATGCCTGCTGACAGCGATAAGATGCAGGCAACCCACAACCAGTCACACAATGAAGGTTCGGCCACTAGAAAGATCTTCAACATTTGGGATCATTCACAGATCTAGAACAGAATAGAATAGAATAGAATGAGGCTATAGGAACGAACCTTCTGGCCCATTCTTGAGTCGGATAATTACTTCGATAATTATTCGGTTGTTTACCCAAGTCCCATGCCGTATTTCTAGCGGCGTCAACCATGTCGGCAGCGGGATTCGAACCCGGGTCTTTCCGCTCGCAAGCAGATTCGCTCACCAGTCGAGCTGGTCTCAGTCAATTGATTCAACATGTCTGAAGTAGCGAGCGAAGCTAGTCAGACGATAGACGTCCCGTGTACATCAAAGTATAAATATTAATAATATGTGCTTTAACACAGAATTAGCTTAAGCTTTTAAAATAGAAATAAAACATAGATTACGCTCTACTTTCATTTCATATTAACGTAAGAAATCCTGTTGGTAAATTGTAAGTTATCACATTTCCTGTCAAAATTTTTAGGTATTTTATATGTAATAAAATGCCCAACACGTCTTCATGGATGACTTCTCATAAACAATGAATTATTGTAAAAGAAATATAGCTAAAAATATTAACATGGAAGAGTTTGTACTAACGCTTTTCCAACCATCGCATGAAAACTTAAATTGAAATGAACAGACTAGTTTTGCCCGAGATGTTTAGAAGGCTGATAAAAAAAAGCAACTATTACTCATATTTTCTAGTGAATTTCTACAGGCAGAGTTATCATCATGACATGACAAGCAGAGGTCCTTCACAGCAATATATGCAGATGAAAAAGAAATTTGTTGCCACACTTTAATTGAAATAGAAAGCCCAGAAAGACTTCTGCATGAAAGGCAGAGAGGTAAAACTTCCACAATTTGAAGTAGCAAATTTTAGAACTCCATCATACACCACGAAAGCCATTGCAGGCGAGTGTGGTGGAGAGCAAAGCTCCATCTCCAGAGATTTTCTAACACTGAGTGCTGTCGAACCATGGACCTTGATACGACTCACACAAGGGAACAAAAATTATTTCTCTAAGGCGCAGAAAAAGTGGAAGCATCGCCTTCAATTTAGGCCAAGACTAAAACTAGAGCGAAACAACAGCAGCAGTACTGACAATTCCATGACAATTAACGTGCACTAAACACTAAGAATTCTGCAGGCGAGGACAGTATTAGAAGAGCATGATATGTACCAAAAATGACCCCTAAGAGAGAGCTGTAGCGCCTGCTGGTCTGTCGTGTGCTGGGCGTCAATACGCAGTCCACACGCCGTGCACATGAGAGGCGACACGCCCAATAAAATAAACCTAGAGTAACACTAGGAAGAAGGGCTTCATCGTCCTTAATTTCATGTAATAGTGAAAGACATCATAATACCTAATAAATGCATGAAGGTATACGACGGCTAGAATAAGATATTTACCAGGAAATGTTGCACTAGCTGTCAAAACGCCTCAATCACTAACACAATGCGAAATAATTAGGTTCAATAGGTACGGAGTGGCGCATAAGTAACACCTCCTTTTAGAAAATTACAAACAAAAAACTAAGATAGGTAAAGAGATCGGGATGATTGTAAACAATGAAGATCTTAAAGTTTAGTTAATAATTAAGAATGGAATTAATTAATTTATTATTAATGGTTAATTAACCAAATAATTACATAATTATTCATAATTAATTTTCCAAAAAGGGGATGTTACTTATGCGTCACCCTTTAAATGAGAATTCCATGGGAGAGAATTATGGTAAATGTATCGTACAAGTATAGAGCAGCCATGGTCAATTGAATGAGCTAGATAGACGTATTGCATAGTCTACAATTACTTACAAGCCTATCAAAATCAATGAAAGCCATTGAAAAAGTTTCACAATTTTTTTCTCCGGTGACGGTAGTAAATATTAGCGATGTTAGAAGCACTTGAAGTAATTTGCCCTCTCCAACAATAAAACTCTCAATAATATCCTCCACATCACTGGCAAGAATATGTCAGATTACGGCCGAAATATTTGCAGTAAAGGCCCAGTGACACTCATCTCGCACCCTTTCAATTAGAGAGCCTCCAATTGAACTTTTGTTGCGCAGGCAGCTGCTTTAGCTGGTTAAATGACAACCACGACATCATGGTTATTCCCTCGCTCCAACCTATTCCGCGTAAGATAGAAGGTAAGATTTAACAACCATTGAAGGGAATTGATTGTACAGAAAAACAAAATCGAGAAAATCGTTGGCTAGCTATCTCTTTGAGTTCATACCCCAGAGGAGTCTAATAACAGCAACTAATTTCAATCATCCTCCCATTAATTGTGATGGGAATCTCATCGTCGAGGTCTTGTGTGCACCTTAAGTCGCACCAAGGCCAGACGACTGACGTACAATGCTCGCTAATATTCACTGAACATCGAGCATGGCACATCACAATACGAGTGGATCATCACAACACATACTAGTGATGTTCTTGTATACGTGGCACATCACTATACGAGTGGATCATCACATCACATACTAGTGATGTTCCGGTATACGTGGCACATCACTGTACGAGTGCACATATACAAGAACTACGTGATACCACTGAACAATCAGCACCACTTAAACAGAAGCGTCACTCCATTACTAAAGCATAAAAATAACATAAATTTATAACAGCAAGTCGTGATCGCATTCAGAACAGTTGCATGCAGTAAATCAAGAGAAAAATCATCAGTAACCGTTCAAAATACTTACCCACCAATTAGGCTGAACAGCATCTTGGCTACTCGAATCGTATTCAAAGTGTAAATATTCATGGTGCCGAGGTAGCGGTGGATACACATAACAAACAAGCTACTAGCGAAATTTTGCGCGCCTAGTGTGTAGGGTTTCGTACACGGCGTCAAAGAAAAGTTTAAAAAATCGGTATCAACGATACATATACTAAGGTTTAAAAATTAACCATATTGGTTGTTTGATTTTGAATCCAGGTATCGGTGTCGTTGATCACAACGTGTACATTATTCGTGGATACCTTGTACTTGAAAATGCTCGGAAGGTACCTATCTTTTGCTGAATATGGCGAAAGCGAAAGGTAAGAGAACAAGCAATAAGTGAGTTCACATGACCAAATAATTTGAAAAGCACTGTAATTAATTTTCTTAAAATATATTCCTTTCTTAATTCAATGTACTAAATAAAATGACTACAAATACACGCATATGCATACAGGATTTAATTCATAAATAGGCAAGGCCTGCGTAAAAGCTAAGCAAGAAACAATCCCACAAAGTACACTTAAACCATACAGCCAACAGGCGGTCGTGGCACAGTACATACGAAGCTTTGCGAGCCACAAGGGCGAAGATGCCAAAAACAAGTCTTGCGTAATCGCCACACAAAGTTTCCAAAATGGAAATTCCCATAACATAATTAATTATATACACATCAATATGTTCTTGGTCTCAATTTGTAGGTTAGCTACTAAATCGAACTTGGCTCTGAGATTTCGGTACCATAGAAAACAAATCATTTAGCTGGTGGCGTCTTCGCCCTTGTGGCACGGAGCGCCTCATATAGTGAACCCCAGTCAGGTCTCACCACAGCAATGAGGCGTGTCATCACTCCCCACTGGCTTCACTAACGCAATTGTCGCTCAAAATAAACTAAAACTTCCTGTAATGTCTGTTGCCTAACTCCTCTAGTCAAATTTTGTCAATTCATTATGTCAAATAAAAAGATTGCATTTCAACGAATACACGAAAATTTGTCAAACGTTTTCTAAGTTTTGAAACATCATAAAAGTTCAAGCTGCGAAACATAACATCAAACCTGCTACCCAAGTTGCGCAGCGAGTATCTTAACGAAATTACAGTGTTGCGAACATATTAGGATACAAATTACTACTCAAGTATTACAACACAATGTAACAGCATAACGAATTTTCACTAGGAAACCAAAGACATAAACAAAATCTGAATAAAATGACTGGTTGGCTTCAGCGTGTATGGACCAAATCGCAGCCGCGCAGTGCAGAGCATCTCAGGGCCGCTCTTGCAGGAACTCAAATACAGAAGAGAAATCCTTCTCAGCGTAGCCAGACCCGGCCATGAGGCGGTACACCTACCAACAAGAGTTACAAGAGTTACTTGAGTTACACCTGCCAACAAGTCATGTGAGTTACACCTGCCAACAAGGTCATGCGAGTTACACCTGTCAACAAGGTCATGTTAAACGACACATGTGTACAAGATGACACAAATGGATAAGAAGAGTACTAGAGCCTCCTACGTAAGTTTCCGCTGCTGCAACATTTATGTGAAAGATTTCACATCTCGTAAAAAAAGAGCCAAGGCTCAAAATGTTCAAATAAAATATATTAAGACACTACGGCTTCATTACCTTCACTCTGCTATTAGGACAGAAATGACGGCTCTAGAGTCCGTCGCATTTGAGAAGGGCCAAAAGTTCGTCGGTGTATTTAACGACCGTAACTTGAGATGAAGCCTGAACAGACGAGCTATAGTACCAACTAAAATTAGGCATGGCTATAAAACTGAACCTCTGACAAGCCAATGAGACACTGAAGAGCAGCCCACGCACCTGCAGAGCAAGGCCCCCCAGCGGCGTGGGGGACGTTGTGCTGACGGCAGCATCCAGAGCTAACCCAAGGTCCTTGGCCACCAGCGCTGTCGCAAACCCACCCTGCTCAACACCGACACTGTTACAAGCACCTGTATACTCCTTACCCTCAGTGATAACCCGCCCTGCTCAACCACGACACTGTTACAAGCACCTGTATACTCCTTGCTCTCAGTGATAACCCGCCCTGCTCAACACCAATAGTGTTAAAAGTATCTATTGTACATAGTATTATGCACATGAACGCAGTAAAAAAAAAATCCGAGACAAATTCTTAAATACATATCTGAATTTTTCAAAAGAGGTATCTATTTTACTTTGTATTATTCAAGAAATCATAATGTCGGTATAAAACTAAAATTACTCCTAAAGAAGATTTCAAAAACTAACAACAGATATAATTTTACACTAAACAACAAAATTCACGCTTAATGCTAATCCTAGGCATAGGACATATTTTTTTTTAGATCAGCGAGGCAGCAGCAGACGAGGCCTAAATTATAACAAGCACACGGTCATCCATCTCTGCTTTGTTGCGTCAGAGTCGCACCTGGCTACCCAGAGCCCCACCATAACTATCATAATTAAGTCAAATATCTGAAGGGCTTTAACAAAATAAAATTACCTACTTTTAATTTTAGAACAAATAAGTGATACAAAAAATTATGGTTGTTGGTTTGATAATTATCTCCACTATTGCTTTCTTCACATGCAATAGAATAACGTTCACTATACTTGTCAGAATTATTTCTGCTTCGTGCTATCGTATGAAAACACACCACACTAAATAAGGGGCCCGCAGCGCAGTACCCTCACCTGGTACTGGTTGGAGGAAGGCACACCAGGCATCACAGCCTCACCTGGTACTGGTTGGAGGAAGGCACACCAGGCATCACAGCCTCACCTGGTACTGGTTGGAGGAAGGCACACCAGGCATCACAGCCTCACCTGGTACTGGTTGGAGGAAGGCACACCAGGCATCACACCAGGCACGGGGTTATAAGTATCACTGGACCAGCATCGTCCAGAGCTGCTGTTCAGGATACTGGCTAATAACTTCGGGTCCAAACCTAACCTGCACAGCATGAATGCATACAATAATAATTTACCAAGGACCCTCCATCACACAAAGCGCTGTCACTGAGGAATCAGCCGCTCTACTATCCAACCATTGATGGTTTTCGCTCCCATGGAAGACCATCATTCCCTCTCGAACGAAATATTTTGAAGCTGCACGCAATAGCCGTGGGAAGTGAACAACCGGTCCACAAGGGAATAAAGTCCTATTGTTCACTATTGAACCAGCCGGTTTACTGCTGATAACCTAGTCAGGAGTAGATTTCCTTATCAAGGTCGTGACTGCCTTCTTTGTAATAAATTTGATTACGTTTCCATGTAAACTGAAGAGTAAATAGATTTTGGATATCCATGAGTGTTGTAATATGTTACTCAACTAGTAAACTACTTTAATCGTGGACTGAATCCATCTCCAAACGATAGCACATTACTGCTGGTCTATTCAACGTGATGGTCACTAGCCAGGCCACCACAAGAAATCCTTGAAACGTTACATTCTCTACAATAATAATCAAATCGCTTAGCGCCTACCACACCACTCCACTCCACTCCACTCCACTCATCTATCCGTACTTCGAATTTCCAGTAAAACATTCCTAATGCTTAATATTTCCCTTCAAATATGCTCTATGATGCACTTTTGATGTTATTTCCCTTGCAATATTAAACAATAACATTTCAAATCGATGCTACGTGTTCAGCCTCGATATTCTCCAGCCCCAACATCTCAATGGTACTCCTGGGATCCGCAGCATCTCGTTTTTCTCTCAACGAAGTGTCACTCTAACCGTAGTGTTCAGTATCTCACCTCGGAAACCTTTAATTTCCCCCTCCCTGTTACACACACATTCCTAATCACAAGTGTCTCTTAGATACAAAACGGTTGAAACATCAGCACCCTCAACTGCTTACGTAATCATCCAAGCTTCAAACATTTCGATATTACTTTTAAGGAAACGGCGATATAAGAAGAACAAAGTTAAAGACGAAGTTAATGCATTAGCCACTCTCATAGGAAAGAGAAGGAGAAAAAATGACAAGATCACCTTACTCTAAAACTGAACGAAATGCAGACTTTCATAACTGGTGTGCTGACTCTACAGTGGATAGCTATTTAAGACTCTCAAAACCGGATAGGTTCGAATGTAAAAACTAGTGAGTAATTAAATTATCAGCATGCAAGATGCCCATATACAAGCGTTACGTTCCGTCAGTAGGATGAAGAGTAAGAGTCTTTAGAAATCTCTGATGCTGAAACGGTGTTAGAAGTACAGCCCTAAGGAGAAATTCATCTGAGTGCAGCAGTAATTGCACCAGCACCTACAACACATGTGCCGTACACTGTTTTCTCACTGGAATCATGTGTTGGGTTTCTGGATATCACGCCGTATTTAGAAGTTTAATGATTGCTAAATTGAGCTTAAAGTTTACTGATCCACCAACAAACATTATGTTGTACATCAGTGTAAGCATCATGTCTGTTTCACACTGCATTCCATTTGAGCTCCATGCAAACCTTGCCTCTTTCCAAGGAATGGCAGGGATAAAACACGCTACACCTAAATCGGCCAGTCACCTGAACGAAGTCCTCTACAAATGACCACGTCTCACCGCATGCCAAGGTTCATGGTCTCCGAAGTACCGATCATAGAGATGGCGAGCAGCATGTTGTTGCAGATCTTCGCAGCCTGGCCCATACCCACGGCTCCGCAATGCACGATGTTCTTGCCCATGCATGACAACAGCTCCTTGGCAGCAACGAACTCCGACTCAGGGCCCCCTACCATGAACGTCAGTGTCGCGCCCTTTGACGCTATCACTCCTGCAATGGATGTGCAAGCATAAAAATGAAGCTTAATGGCTCAAAAGTATCACAAAAAATCGAATAGAAAAATTACGAATTTAGGCATACGATACGAAAATCATAAGCCCCAAAATGCCATCAGGAAAAAATACACTGGTATTGACTTTATCAACGCTTTCAAGTACGATATTGCTCATTAGAAGAACTGGAAGAAAAAATAATATCATTGCAATTCTTGCATACAGTAGACGAAAAAGAATGTCAAGGATAAAAAACACAAGCTTTGTCTGGTAATGAAGTTATAGGTAACCTATCCTAAAATATTTTAAAGTATAAAATAATAGCGACTATTAAACAGTCCGTTCTCTAAGATCCTTCTAAATACTCTCAAGTTACGTTAAATAGACAACATCGCGCTTAGCAAAATCATAAAATCTGTCATGAAATTGGCAATATATATGGTCATATTGCCAACCAACTTCACGCCTGGCCACAGTTCATCTTGAAATCCAACTCTTAACAGTTGCCATGCATATGGACTTCTAAATATATAGGGTAAGGTTACCGCTAGTTTATGTTTACGGCAATCTTCAGTTTACCTAAGTCTTCAGTCGAAATTTAATCACCATTCATCTATCCATTCAATGAGAAATGATTCGGTTCTTCATCAGAATTCCCCCCATGATGGTGAAAAAAGGTGCTCCAACAGATGAAGAAGCTCTTGAAACCTAAACTCACATATTGAATTTGAAGAGTCATTGTTATTTGTAGCAAAAATCTTAAATGGCATTTACCTTCGGTTCTTAATTAATTGTAGTCATTTAATAGAAGAACCAGTCTAGAATAAATGCTTCACACAACTCACGATAAAAACTTTCATTGAAGCAACAATTAGATGAAAACGGGTAGCCAGTTGATGGAATGGGAGGCAATCTTCCAATAACAGAAACATCAGTTACAGTTTTTGACACTTGTTGCCCTGAATGGATGAACATGATCATCTAGATAGGAACACATGCCCACACCTCCCGAGACAGGTGCGTCCATGTAGACGGCTCCCTTCCGGGCAGCGAGTTCAGCCACTCTCTTGGACACGTTGGGGGCGATGGTGCTGCTGTCGAGCAACAGAGAACCCGTCTGAACTGAACCCAGCACTCCAGTGTCAGGGTCCGTGTAGCACTGCAGCACCTGCTCCGAGTTGCGCAGCATCGTCAGCAGCTGGTCGCACTGGGGGCATGACAATATTACCTTCAGTAAATGGTCATACTGGGAACATGGTTCCCTTTCAGTAACGTTTCCTAACATAGAATCAGGCTGATAAAACTGGAAAGTAATAACAAAAATCATGCTCAAACTCAAAATCCACAAGGGGCAACATTTAAATGCAAACGTATTTATTATGTAACAATTTTTGAATAAACAATTTAGAAATCAAATAATAAACACAGAAATAGATACAACAACATGCAACTGAGATTTGGGGCAATCAAAACTTTGAGCAAATGCTTTCTCTGGCCAATTTATAGTATCTCACTTAAAGAAAAGTAGCCAAAACTTAAAATATACCAAGGAGCACGTGTGAGTGCTCATACCTTGGTTTAATTATTTCTATATTATTTAGATTAAATTAATAAGAGTTTCAACGAACTGGTTCCCAGGGTCCTAAAACCCTTTTCAAGTTAATTTCTGAAATTCCATTTTTTTACACCATATCACTCACAGTTTACACTTAAAAACTGCATATTTGTAAGCTCAATGAAGGAATTGAAAACATCACAGCTTCCACAATAATAAAAATTTACCTTCTGTGAAATATTATGTCTCCTCGAAATTTTACTGTACCAAAATATAATTGATTACCTGTTAGAAATTACGAGTTTGTGTAAGATGTCTGTAAAAAAAATACTTCTACTGGGCAGCATGACGCTCAATCAATGGACGGCGGGTGGAAGAGAAGTCAGTACTGCTATGAGCCAGCATTCAGGTGCTCTACACACGTCAAGTTAGAGCACCTACACAACGCTGAAGATTAAAAAGCATGCCTACCTCGCAGTGCCATAGACTAATCATATTTTCCTGTAGTAATATCTCCTTGGGATCAATGCTGAACTGAAGACAGCGTCATGCGCAAAGCACAACACGCGACGATGAAAGCAACAAACATCATGGAGAGTTAACAGCTTGACTCATAGCTGTAGTAGCTACCAACATCAAAATCACCACACCACTGAGGGTTAATTAAGAGTAGGTAGGAAATACCTTCACAAAACTATTCGTGGTCAGCAGAGTACCTGGTCAGCAACATGCTTGGGGGAGGTGGCAGCAACAGCACCTTGAGAAACCAGTTGGTCCACAGCCTCTGTATTGATGTCGTGCACCACAACCTTGTGGCCCTGTAATACCAGGCAATCTCAGATAAATTAAAGCTTTTTACACAGCTCATCTCTTCCACACACACAAATATGGTTTTCATAAATCAGGTTGTGTACTAAACATAACATTTATACAATGAAATATTCTCATTCACAAATAAGATGATCTTACCTAATAGAAGGAAAGTAGCATTTGTTTCACTAACGTACCCTGGTGATAATGATGAAAATAATTTAAAGCCCTAAAGTATATGGTGATTTTAATCTAATGTTCTTTGCCTCCTCGTAATTTACACCGTCATATAAATAAATGTCTTAAAAATGATAGAAAATGCATGCATCACGTGACTGTTTTACAATCGATGGATAATACAGAAATTATTTGCTCTTTCATTCAATTACAGAAAAAACATACCCAACTAGCACACAGTAAGTGACATCTAATACAAAATTGATGCCAGCATGTATCCATTAATTTTTCATGGTTGGAGCAATAAATCCCATGTACAAGAGAAATGTGAGACTCATTACTGGAAGAGCACCTGCTAACACATAGATATATCTCCTATGCCTTGCTAAACACATGGGAGTGTGCACTTCAGAAAGCAAATTTTAACTTCAATAAAGTAAAATAAAATAAGCAAGGATTCCTTCAAAGCAAAGCACCCCAAACTTGTACAATATTCCAAAATCCATTCATCATTTGAACCCCTTCATTTTAATATAATTTCAAAGATCATTTTCCCCCTACTTTTACTGACACTAGCTTCACAGAATGCATTTTTTGCTGTAACTTGCACTACAATAATGAATCTATCAACCAGTGTCCTTAAATTTTCGAAACACCGATTTAGTTGTGTTCTTCGAAGGACTGGTTGTTGTTCTGAAATAATTTCTGTAATCACATTGCACTTCTGTTGTTGACATTGTCTGTGTGTAGATTTTTCTTCTTTAACTGCTTTAAGCAATTGATATTGTTTTGCTTTTATGTCTAGCATGTCTATGAATGGTTTGTGGTTACTTGGGTGATATTAACTGGCAAATACAAAGTCCCATGGGTGCCAGTTAAAAAGACCTACTGTAATATTAACATACCTTTTTCATGAGGTTCTCAGCCATGGGTCCACCCATGATTCCCAGGCCAATGAATCCAACTTTGCTGCCATGAGTACAGCTAGCTGCACACAAAATTCAAATATCAATAAAAAACAAAGGACAGTTAGCAAAATATTACTAAATATCAAAAATTTCAGGATATACAATGAATCAAGTATCCAAATATATGTATTATACACTTCAGCACTCCCCACTGCATAAATGCAATTGAGTGACACAAAAACTAGTGGCAACTTCTGCATAAACATGATGCAGGCCTCATGAAATACTGTATAGTGAACTCTTAGTTAATGAGGTACTTGATGTACAAGTCGTTTGGTCACTAGTGATTTTAATAGCAATTTTTTTTCTGTTAGTAAACTCTATGAACAATTGTTTCAAATGAAATTTTGTAAGTAGGGACTGTTTACAGGTTTACATTCATTTAAATTATGTGCTTAGCTTGTCAGTATTTTGTTTCATGAGCTGCATCACAAAACAAATTTAACTCATTAACTGAGCTTTCACTGTACTCAGAAAAATTTCAATCTTATTAATCAACTATTTTTTTTAAGTTTAACTCACTTGAGAAGCTTGCAGAGAGCACTCTTCTGTTCAAGGTTCTGAACATAATTGCACAAAATATTCTGGAAAGTAGGTCATAACACACATCAGCACATAAAGTATCAGGACAGAAATAGCTCTAATTCAAAGGAATACTTGCAGTAAAAGAATAAAAAAATTAATCATTTATTTCAGGTAATTTTTATTACCATTTTATTTAACAGTTGTTCTAACTACTAGAAAAGATAATTTCTTGCTATTGATACATGGAAGCAGTAAATGAGTGATTTTGCTTTTAAATAAAATGGTAATAAAAATTACCTGAAATAAATGGTTAATTTTTTAATTAACTGGATCTTGAAATAACTGGATGCTCCACTATATCATAGATATGAACCTTAGCTGTAGATGTTATCAATTATCAATTGACTTGAATCTTTAATGGGTGAATGATTACCCTTAGAATTTCATCCATGCTAAGTGTGCTCTGGTTACATCAACTCTGATAATATTCAGGATCTTGCACTGACTTCAGTAAGTTGATGGAATAAAAGAGAGCCAAGTTTTTTTTATCAGATTGAGTATTCCTTTATTCATCCATAACAATATCAGGTCCAATGTACAGAACCAGAGAGTATAAAATTAAAAGAGATAATTCAATAAGAGAAAACACAAGAACGTGGTAATCCGTTGAAGCTGGTGGACTGTTAGATAATTTCATCATCTCTCAGCTGAGGTATACAAAATACTTTTCAAGATTCTAAATTCTTTGATAACTTAGCATGTTCCTTTTCAAATATATCTAATGATCAAAACTTTTTTGTTTCAGGTATATTGAAACTTTGAAGACAAGTCCATGCAGCTCCACACCTTCACGGTTGTCTACAGATACTCTGAGGTTCAGCACCCAGGCTGAAAGAGGTTTATTCTCGAAGAGTGGTCACAGCCCAGAAGAAAATGTTCCACTATCTTCACTTGTTATTGTTATCAGTCCGCACCGGCGGTGATGAGACTTCCGTTACTCCGTAGCTGAAAAATCCAAGTGACGGCATCACTGATGGTTGGTTGGTAGAACTGGAGCCCTCCAAAAAGGCTCCAAATAGGCTTCTGGCAAGTGTAGTGACACTCAGCCCACCAGCCTGGACTCCAGCAACTGCACTGCAGCTCAGATTCTTGTCACAATTTCAGTTTTT
>VCRD01000062.1:191132-249971 GCA_006783055.1 Trinorchestia longiramus
TTTGTGTGAATCCACTATATTTTGCATTCAAGTCCTCTTGCATCATAGCTTCATTTGCTGTTTCTTGCCCATGATATGCTGTTCTACATGGAGCATCGACTGAGATGAAACTTGGAAAGTTACTCCAAGGTGGCAACGGCATCACTGAGAAAACCAGGCTCAGCAGCTTGTCATAAGTGAACCCTCACTATGTGCACTATAGCACGGAATTTATGCGCATTTAATTCACTAATGCACATGTACTGATACACGCGTACATTTAATTTTTAATATATATTGCATCCAGGCATCATAAACTCAGGAATGTATCTGCAAGTGTTCATATAATGGCATAAAATTCTTAAACAACTTGTTTACGGAATTTCCAGATGTTTGGTTGTGTGTTTTTTACAATTTATTCACTGTTTTAAAAATGCCAGCGAATTAAATTTTTCTATTGAGTAGGTGTGTATATTTGTGTTTAAATCAAGATTGAAAAGTAAATGGAAACCTTTGAACACATATTACCACTTTAAAGGATTACCTATTCCTGTAGTTATAGATGAGAAACCTGTCAGGTATATCTGCGATGGCCGTTTGGTCTTAAGTCTCAACTTCCGGAAAACAAAAACAAACAAAGGAAAAACATCGGGTTGAGTGCTCCGGGCTTCGGTCACACTTTTACCAGGCTGGTGGGCTGAGTGGCACTACACTTGCCAGAAGCCTATTTGGAGTCTTTTTGGAGGGCTCCAGTTCTACCAACCAACCATCTTTTACCAGGCTGGTGGGCTGAGTGTCACTACACTTGCCAGAAGCCTATTTGGAGGGCTCCAGTTCTACTAACCAACCAGCTTTACCGCTACTATATTGTGTGATGCCCCCGGGTGTTTCTGTGGCGCTGAGAAAAACATTGACGCCTTTTTTTCCTCATGCCCTTACGACACTGCAGAACGTACAGCTATGAAAAATTCTTTAATCCCATTAAATGTGCCATTCTGCTTGGAAAATTTACTCCGAGGTGGCCGCTTTCTAGAACCTACTAGAAAATAAATTGTTAATATACTTGCTATCAATCATCCACAACAAAAGTTAAAACCATCTAAATTTCTGTAAGTAGTGATATTTCAGAGAAGTACAAGGATTCTTTGAGTAAAATTGCACAGAAATAAACCTTCTGTAACTCATTTTGGCTTGGGTACTGAACTTCAGAAAACAATAACACATCCCTGAAGGCATGGAGCTGCAAAAATTCATCTCCAAAGCTCCAGTAAAGATAAAACAAGAAGGAGAAACTGTGCTGTTAAAGTATATTCTTTGTGTTACCTCATGATAAGCTCATATTACAAGAAAGAACCTCAAAGTTTTGTAAATGAAGCTTTTAGGACATGGAACACAGTATTGTTACAGCAATTAAAGATAACTGGGAAGATTGATCACTGCAAGAAAGTTAGAGACAGTTCTGGTAGATGGTCCTAGATCTCCCATAAAAACTTGTGTGGAAACTACTTTAGCAATGCTTTGTGCTGAACATACAGTTGTTTTGGTTTAGCCTAGTTGATGATCTTCATTATCCATGTAGTGGAGTAAAACTTAAACTTTATGGTCAGCTATAGCTGGAGCCTTTATGATGGCTTTTAATTCCTTCTAAAACACAGGCATACAATGGGATGGCAATCCAGAGGTATTTTACCCGTGTCCCACTCTATTCCAAGTGACTAACTGTTTAAAGTCAAAGTCTCTCAGAAACTGTAGATCATGTGCTTTTTTATTGCTGATATAGTTCTAGTAAACATGATATAACTAACACTCTAACCTCTCTTGACTAATAATAAAATAAAAATACTAATAAAACTAATTAACTAGACTAATAAAAATACCCTGTTTCCTTAAAAAATATATTTCAAAAGGGCCCCTTTCCTGAAAATGTACATAAACTGATTGTAGGGACTGTTTCTCTCAACCTGGTGAGCATTACATAATGTAATCAAATATATATAATACTAAGCCAATAAAGATGAATAAGATCTTAAACACTAAATTGAGAAACTGGTACCTGCTCTTTCCTAAATGATATACCAATGCTGGTTGAGGGATATTCTTAATTGCCAGGCATGTCTGTTGAGATCAACATATAATGGCTATGATTGATAAATATACTTCTAAAAGTACATTAAATATAACCTCTTCTAGTACTAATACCAGTTTTTCAAAAAACCTATGCCACACTGAATGCTAGAACAACAAAGACTGGCAATGGCTCGATAAGCAACTCTGGCTTATAGGTTTTGTAAAGACTGCTTCTTGTTAAAGGGATCCTTTTGAACAGCTCTGTATGGGTTAATTTTTTCTCTATCAGAGTTCTGCCTCACAAATTGATTTTGCTGTGACACTTTGTATCATATCAGTATATCCTTTTATTGTTTTCCTTAAAAAGCTCATGCTGTGCCACCCAGCCAGGACCATTACTACTGATACATCAGCTCATGTGTGGCACTGTTTTGGGCATGCCTTTGTGACTAATCATGTACCTTGAATAGAGGTTTTATGTAGCTGAGTCAGTTATTTCTATATATAGGAATAACTAGTAATACATTCCATGAATATAAGAAATTGCTCCAGATTTATTTGCAGTGATTTTTGTTGCTAGCAAAAGCTCTCTTCATTCTTTGACAAAGTCACTCTTTTTGCAGATAGTGGAGTTAGGCCAAAAATTCATTCTACCTTTTGGCTTGGGTCTACATGGACAAGTTTTCAAAGCTCCAATAAAAACAACATAAAAGAAAAAGAAGATTGATGAAGAAAATTGTACTACCTGTTGAGGTTGTTATTGTTGCTTGCCAAGCAGGTGCTCAGGGGTGTGGGGGAAGTGCCTGTTTTTGTGATTGTCCTTGTTGAGGTAGTGAATATGGAAGCCATCCTTAATCCATTGTGAATGTCACACCTATATGTGGTCCTGCCACATCATGTCAGAGCAATACACCTTTAGGAATGACTAATGCTGATTCCTGTAAATTTTGATGCAATGACTCCAGGCAGGGATAGTGCTCATCAGTATTACTTTTGTTGATGGGATTTGACATTTTATGAGACTTCTTTCAATGTTTTATCATACAAGAACAGTAAGCTTATTCAAGATGTTATTTTGGTTCAGTTTACCTTCTTTTATTGAGTTTTATTGGATATTATTGTTATGCATCCACTTTTCATCACAGGATATTATTTACACAGTGTGTCTAGCTGTCAACTCTTCAATGAAAGACAGTAGCAGTTCAATTATAAGACACCCAGTGCCTGAGTTTAGACATCTGTTCAAGTATTGTGCACTTTCTTTATCATAGTCTTGTATTGAAATTTTGCCTATTTTTCTGCTGTTTACTTTGGATTTTCTTGACCATTTTTATATAAACTCTTGATATCAAGAAACATTTTAATTATTAGACTTGTATATATAGACAACCATTACTGTGTATCTTTCTATGTATTTTTATGCCAAAACTTTTATTAAGACATGCAACATTCTGTATGTGCTTCATTAACACTTATTTTGTAGGCTCAGGAGATAAAAATATTGATTATTTTTTATGTAAAAAATTGTAAAATTGATGTCAAAAAAATAATTAAAATAGGAGGTAAAATTCTATATTATACATTATGTTGATAAGGTGACTCAAAGTTGGATGTCTAAAATGCAACAGGACTTTTGGTCAAATTTAATATATTTCATACTGTGAAAGTATTCACTTTTCCAGATATTAGTTTCATAATTTAAATTAGTACTGATAATACTCATACTGCCAATTATATCATAAACTTTAAAAATAAATTACCATACTGAAGTAAAATTACAGCAAATATGACTGGAGATGAAGGTAAGCCTAACTGTAGAAATTTTAATATAAATGATTGGTTATAAAATTTCTTCATGAAATGGTAAAATTATGAAAATATTATATTCAAGTATTTCCAAGTCTTAATTTCTTTCCACTAATAATAAATCTTGGATCTGTAGCTTATTTTTAATGTCAAGTGCACTTTGCCTGACTCAGTTTAGTAATTGTGATGCTGTCAATTTTGATTACATATTTAACATCTTTACTCCTAATTTGAGACAATTTAACAACTAATTTACAGAATATATTTGCTATCTGACAACTAATTTCCAGTGTATATTCATGGATGCATTTAAAGTGCAGACTCTTAATTTACAGTGTTAGTTCTAAGCTCTGATGCCTTAGTTAAAGGGGAATTAGTTCCACTTTCAAAGGGACACTATGTTCTAAATCCTGACATACCTTATTTCAAGAGGAGATTATATGTTTTGAATTGTGATTTATGCTATTGAGTATTTACACTACTGTATTTGAGTTTTGGACAGAGTACAGGTAGTCACACACCAGCAAACTTTGAAGTGTCAACTTTAGTATCTACAAACAAAGTTATTCCCAAATTCAGGGGTATGTAGTTTGAAAGAGTTATTCTCATGATAATTTTCAAAACTAGTATGCATCGTAAACAATAGCTCTCTCGCATTGTCCCTATGCTGCCTCATATAAACATGTGCATGCTACAGAAAACTTTGTATTTTGGTAACTTTTTTCCAAAAAAAGTTTACCTCCTTAAGTATTCTATCATATAGAGCAGTGTTTCTCAAAGTAGTCCATACTGCCCCTCTAGGGACATTGAGGAAATGCAAGGGAATGGTAGGAGGGTACACCTTGAATGGGGAGGGTGTATATTAATGTATAATATACAGTACTATAATCTTTAGGTGGTGGTGGAAAATCAAATAGTGTCCTAAGGGAGTGGTGATTGGGAAAACTTTGAGAAACACTGATATAGAGTGTGAGCAAGATGAACTCGTGATGCTAAGTCAGGCCAGGTCATTACAATAGGCTCGAGTAGTGGTTAGTCATAGTTAGTAGTAGTAGTAGTCATTACAAATAGGCTCATTACGGCATGGGACTTGGGTAAACAACCGAATAATTATTGAAGTAATTATCCGACCCAAGAATGGGCCAGAAGGTTCGTTCCTATAGCCTCATTCTATTCTATTCTATTCTGTACTGAAGTGTGTAGCTCAATGATTTGCAACTTGGGGACTAGCTGTATTGTGCTCATTTGTTTCTACATCCAAAATAATTAGTTTGTCCTTATAGTAAATGTATGTTATCTAAACAAATGTTATGTTATGTAAACAAGTACAATCAACGTACTTCTAATGAAAGTGCTTTGAATAAAAGAATTTATTATTGCTTTTCTTTTGTTCCAGGAAGCTCAGCAGATCATATTGAGAAGCTGTCCCAGTTGCTTGCTGCCAGCAGTCAAGATGTTCACCAGCTACAACTTCAGCTGCAGGCTCTGCAGTAAGATTCACAGTGTTTATAAAAGAATGTAGTCTAATTCTTTCTTTAACCTTTCTTATGTTCATTTATGAGGAATTTCTATTATCTCTTTCATTTGCCATATAATTTCACAAATTTTGTTACTTTTTAGTCCTACTTTAGTTTTACAGTATGTGCTTATGGATGAGCTGAATGTAATTCTCTTGTTGAATTTCAACTGACACTTCAACAGCATGAATAACATTCTTTTATTTTTTTGATCTATTTGCATAAAAAGTATTGTATTTTGTGACAAATACAAAATTCGTTTCCCGTTCCTATTTAAATCACATGACAACTCAAAGTCGTGGGTGTGGTGCATTTGGTCACTTCTCTAAGTTAGATATAATGCTTATGTTTCTATATACACTTTATGTGACAAAAATTACTTTAGTTCTTGAAATAAAAGTTTGTACTGACGAAATTGTACTGAATTTATTTATTATTTTTAATTAGAATTTGAGTTATTTGAGAGACCGAGAAATTAGCTATAGGTGCTTTACTCCTACTGAGATTGTATTCTAACATTGTAGCTCATCATTCTCAAATTCCAAAGGAAACAAACTCATTTAATGTCTCCTTGTTATTTCAAGGGAGTCAATGAACTGAAACTTTTTCCAGATAAGAATTAATGAAAAATGATATTGGTTTTGCAGAACAAAAGTAAACTAATGTCCCCAAGTTGGGACTTCAGAGGGGGTCTGTTTGTAGAGAAAAGGTCGTTTAAATCATCTAAGAGTGATTTCTTCAGAACGTCTTGACATATCTTCCGCATGGTTCTCGATATATCAGCCTCTTGATTATTTTTTTCACTGATATTAGGTGGGCCTTATGTTTTTAGCTCTCGCTTCCAACAAGTTTCGTTGATCTAGAGGTGCGGGGTCCGTCTTGGGTCAAAAGAGTTTCCTAGTCTCCAATAACCATCGCGTAGGTCAGCAATGGTCAGGTTGTTTTCTCTCTTCAATGAACTGATGTAGAGTCATGCGTAGTCAATGCTGCTCGATCATTGATATAATTTTCACTCGACAGAATTACCGAACATTACTGACGATTTACTCTAAAAGCCGTTTATTGGTATACTCTCAACTAGCGAGTTTGAAATTTAGTGTTGAAATTAATTTGAAGTTACATATCTTTTTTATGACCCTTCAAGCATTTCAAAATATGAGACACTTTCGTTTCGTAGTTTATTAGTGACCTACGTCGATAAAATGTATGAGGTTTAGGATCACATTTACACGAATATGAGCCATAGTTCTGAATATATCATGCATGTTTTCAGTCAAACTTTCGGTGATAATCTAGAATATATATTCTTATTCTACTGCAATTTTAAAGTACCTCCAGGCAACTCTGAAAAGAATAGATCGATCTTGATTCAACTTCTTTATATTGACTTACTAATGATTTATTATTGTAAATGAAATTGACCATTGAATCCCTTATGAGTATGTATGTTAGTACAAATAATAATTACAACAAGGCTTATAATAAAGTGCTTACCGTTTTGCTGTCGTATGGATGAAAGTGACCACGGATGTTGAAATCAGAGTGGCACGTACCAAGAAAGCTATTGAGGTTGGATTGTGAATATTGCTGTTTGGAAATGCAGGTGCGTTGAGCTCACACAGCTTAGGTTGAGCAGCGACTTTGACGCAGGGATGTATTAGAGCAACTCGTTCGTGGTTGTCTCCATGACTACTGCTGTGCCTATTTGCTGTCACAGGAAATAACGGGGTTACCTGCTGTGAGAGTATGTATGTCCTGTGAGTGAATGTGCCGCCAGACAATTGCTTCAATGGTTTAAGTCGGAAAATCTGTTTTACGATGGATACTATACGTCGCAGGTCCTGGATGGTAAAACCATGAAGGTAACCATAGAGGTGAACGGCGGGGAGTTTGCGTGTCACTTCTAGGTTTTTCATAGTACAGTCCTTAGCCATACCGCATCAGGAAGGAGTCAAAATTTAGAATTGCGTATCCTGTACACACACACATATTGTAGGCCAATAAGCCACTGACGGGCTGTTTCTCGTTGTTT
The DNA here is from genome assembly GCA_006783055.1 of Trinorchestia longiramus. Classification (NCBI taxonomy): domain Eukaryota; kingdom Metazoa; phylum Arthropoda; class Malacostraca; order Amphipoda; family Talitridae; genus Trinorchestia; species Trinorchestia longiramus. The sequence goes on from VCRD01000062.1 coordinate 198,534, forward strand.
GTAAGCCTCTGCAACGTTAGTCGAACGTTTGCTACTAAAATAATTGGTTTACGTGCGGTACTACCAAGTTTGTTGGTTGTTGTCAAGGAACTTTGTGTCTCACAAACTACAGTCAATGCAGTGACAGGAGAGGGCACGTTGGAACAGTCACGAAGAGACACGTTGGGACAGCTATAGGTCGAGGTGCGTCGCGGCAACATGTACATAGAGTTAATTTAGAGTCATTGACAGGTAGAAGCACGGTTAGCCTTACAAGTGGAGCCTTTATCCTAAATACCGGCTTTTAATCCCCGATTGAATACAAAAGATCAAAATGAAATCTACGTGAAGAAAATGTTAGTGCGGTTGGAAAAACTTGATTTTTCAAGTAAATAATCAGGATAAGACAAACTGAGAACCTTGGAAAGTTAACACTGTTCTCCGACGTACATGTTAAAATCCATATGAGAGCACGAGTGGAAATTATAAAGCTCAACTTCAGAAGAAGGCCTGGACGGTTTCATTTCTGTAGCAGTATATCATAGCTTTGTTTCATTAAATGGTGTAGCGCTTTAAATATAGCATGGTACTTATTGGCATTTGTAAGAAAATTACAATAAGCCTGAATTGATGCAAAACAGCCAGTATCTTTGACATCATGAACATTAATTAGCGTTTAAAAACAAACGTTGGACGAAAGTAAAAGTAACAACAATGACAGTTGAGCTTAAGCAATGGAACATCTTTGCAGAATATTTTCGAAACTTAGCCACTCAGGAGGATATTCAAACGCGATGGGCTTAGGTTCTACGGCTGAAAATTGACAAGTATTTGAAGAGCAAAGGCGATGGTTGCCACTAGTGGGAATCTTTTCTATCTTTACACAATAAACCGTTCTAAAGCAGTGCGCTGATCCCTCTAAGCCATTTCAAGCATGCCTTCCACTCATAAGCTAATCATTACTGAATAACTTCTAGTAGCCTCTAATATTGTGGATACCAGAACTAGGCTTGAGAACTGATTGAGTATGAATGCAAACGATATAAAGGCAGCAGACGTTTTTGTTGCTGAAGGTTGTGTTCATCTCTATAGATACTGAAAAAATGCTACTCTGTAAGCTGCTTGACAATGTTCAAGAAAGTGAAACTTCATGCAAATAAATGTTGGGAACTATCGCTGTTTAAGCCTTTTAAGATTGTCTACACTATCTATTTTTCATTAGGTCAGCTCAAGAGGCTCAGCTTCATGTGTTGCTCGAGGAGACTCCAGCTCCTCTGTGTGACTTCCCTCGCATGGTAAGCTGTGTACTTGACTATTAGTTTTATTATTAACTGCATCTGAATTATCCAGTAAATACCTACCAGGGTACAAATGAAGGGTGGTTTTAACATCTTTCTAGTGACTTGCAACAGACCGAATAAATTTTTTGGGGCAAATGCTCTGTTGTTAAAAAAATTTGTCTAAACGCAGGCATCGTTCTTCTCAAAATTACGGTCATTTTGGCATCAAAAATTTTGAATTCATGATGAATAATTAAAAGACATGATGTACTTCACCACCAAGTTTTCAACAAGATATGATGGTGGTTAGCTCTGAACCAAGTATTGTTGTGACTTGTTTATAGCGAACTATAATATCTTCTTTGTTTTGTGATAGTATTTTTGCTACATGGGCAGCAACTTTGACAGCAGAAAAAGACTGAGTTATAGTCCCAGAGACATATTTTTGTAGTTTTCCTTTTTTGAGCTGAATGAGAGTATAAAGTGAATTAAGCTGGCCAGCCCTGTTATAAAGTTGCTTTGTGTGCTACGCCGTGTAAAAATTAGACTAATAAAAGGATAAAATATAGTTTTAGCAACCTTATTTACTTCAATTATTTGTTCTTTCAAATGCTGCAGTCCAACCATAAAGCAACGAGCATGATCTAATGGGATGGATAAGATTCGTGCCATTGTTTTCCACGTTATTTTTCATAGTTTACTCCTGTAGAATTGTTAAAGGTTATAGTTAAGAAGAAGAAAGCAAACACTGGAGCTACCCAGTCCATCTTGAACGGTGGATTAACATAAATTTCAGTGTATTGCCCCTAACTTTTCTTCAATAGTAAAGTAATGCAACCAAATCACAGGTAATTCTTAATTATATATGAATAGCCTAATCGATGTCACTCACTAGAAGTTGAATGGAACACTCGTGTAGGAGGCACTGCTCTGTAAATTCATGCAGATGTGAGCTTTGGATCAGCAGGCCTCCAGTTTACAGTGACTCATGCATGCTCATCTGGCGCTCACGGAGCGTTGTTGATGCGAGGCTGTGTTTTATTACATATTCAACTATAAAAAATGTTGCATACTTTGGTTGATGCGATGCTGTGTTTTATTACATATTCAACTATAAAAAATGTTGCATACTTTGGTTTATGCATTCCTTCATTTTAATTTATTCCCAATATTACTGGTGTTTCTTATTCAATAGTGATGAAACTGAACTCTAATTCTGCTTGCTTTCTAAGTAGTTTTTCTATATGTATTTGCTTTCTATATATTTTAGAGGCAACGCTATAGGAAATTGTCCTTTAGCGTATCACGGGGACTTCTGGGGAAGTGTAAAGTTCCTATTCCTTTTAGAAGTGAAGGTTAATAATGCCTATTATTATCAGTATGACTTGGGAAATGTGGGTTGCTCAGTGGTTTCATTCAATGGCAAAAGCCTCTTATGAATGTAGTTATAAGACCTTGGCTTCCTTTTATTATACATCGTCTCATGTCATTAGCGTTGGGGTCGACCGAGGTACCTGATAACTACCGTTCACACGAATGTCCCTGTTTATGTCTCCTCACTTAACGATATCGTCTCTTCGAGGTACTTTCGTTTTCACTTTGCCGGCTGTAGCGTGTTGTGCCAACGGAGGCAAGTAAAATTTCCTTGTGAATATTTCACACAAAATATCCACAAAGCTTTTAGCTGATGAAGCTAGTAACCTCCAGCAATAGCGCGTTCATTACTGTTGCTGCCCTATTCTCTCACCACATTTTGAACGGAAGAGGTTTTTTTTGGAGGAATTCATTCTATCTTCAAGAAAAAGTCTCATCCCAATCTGAACAGGATCGTATATTATTCATATGTGTATATATAAATATATGTATATAAATATATGTATAGTTTCTCTTCATTTTTGACTGCTGGGAATTACCGTTACTACTTTTCAGTTCGGAGACCTGACAAAGTACACCCAGAAAGCCTACAAGTTGCAGCATGATATGAAGCACATCTCACAGCGTACCGAGAAATTAAGGGTAAGTTTAGAGAGAATTTCAATTTTGCATAAAAAATCATCTATCAGATTTTGAATAGACTTTATAAAAGTAAAATTTAACAGAAATCGGTGTTATAAATTCGATGCATTCAAGTTCTGGAAGGTTTTTGAATGTATTGAAGGGTTTTGATTTAAATTTTGGGGAATTTTGTTAAATGGATGATTGGATTTCCGCAAGTATTTGATGGAGGCAGTATACAAGATGTTCAAGAGTTATCGTTATATTTTAATATTCATTTTTTTTAGGGAGAAGGTATTCGGGTGTCTTCAGCATTCTGTAAAGACGGAAACATGTGCCCAATTTATGATAATGATCAATGAGTTGATGACGAAAAAGGAACACTAGAGAAAATACAAACGTTTATAATATGGGGTATCAATTATAGAGAATGTACACGGGCTGCATCTTAATTAGTCTCATTTATCAGGTTCCACTGTATTAACTTATGACTGCAGCGATCCACACACTTTTTACAATCTTAAATCTTTCAATTCTACAATTATTGTTATGATTTAATGCAAATAAAAATTCCATAATTTTAGAGCAGTGTTTCTCAGCCGGAAGACCCGTGGTCTCCCCCTCCCCCACCAAAGGGGACCACAGGCCTTGGAGCAGACACCGAAAAACTGCCAAAATTTTACTTATTGAAGGGTAGGAGTCGGCGAGTATTAAGCGACTCTGTGGAAGGAGGGAGGCATCCATAAACCATCAAAGATTGAGAAATGTTTTTCTAGAGTAACCTGTGAATGTTGTTAGCGTTAAGAGTGTCTAGAGCTAGCATATTGACTGGCATCTAAAAACAGTATGCGTGATGCTGGATGCAATGGGCGTGGTGGGGTTCAGTGACGATGACCAGTTTTCAACCCTTGTGTTGTCTAGGCTTCGTTATGGTAACCTCAAGATTGTGTTTTGTCAAGCTAACCTACTCCGATGCACCTGACTGTATTTATATAATAAGGATATCAAAAAGCAACTTCTCCGTAAACTTATTTATTTACGAGTACACGTGATGGAAAATTTTTAATTTGGATAATAACGTGTTATAAATTTCATTATTTAGTGGTTTTTCAAAGTTGAGTCAAAAGAAGAAATCTTTTGAATTGCAAGTTAGAAAGTATGATATTTGCGGCAGAAATATGCATTATCAGTTCTGAATTCTGAATTATTGTGATCTCCTGGTAGTCATTTAGTGATTTTTTTTCTTTCTCTAAGCCCCACGCTAATTACGTTTAAAATTAATGAATCTCTGTACACGTTTTTTTCAAACCTAAAGTTTCATTATATGATAAAAGTAAAATTTATTCATCTTTTAATCTTAACGATAATCCACTTTTTCTCTTTGCTGTATTCCCTAGTTGCTATCTGTTTTTTTCTAGTAAACGTGCACCTTATGCATCGGTATACTTTGTCATAGTCTTGGTTGCGAAGCATAAAAAGATTAATATTCGAACAGTTTGCCACTTAGCCTGCTTTCATCATTCAGTAGAACAGATTCAATTATATCATTCAATAATGATAATATTGTAACATATTGTTAACAGACTTTAGTTAAATAGCTCTGATTACCTACTCCAACGAGTCCGTTCACTGTCCTGTCGGGAGATTTGCAAGTGTAATTCAGCAGATGATCAAGCCAGAGCTCACTGATCCATCCCTGTGTTGCAGACACGCGTCCAGCGGCTGGTGGAGGAGGCGGAGAGACGTGAGGAGGCGGCCTCTAGGGAGCGAGCTCGTGTGGCTGAGAGGGAGCTCCTGCTGCTTGCTCGTCCCACGTGGCAGCCCTGACCTCGTAGTGTTCTCCTGACCTCGTAGTGTTCTCCTCACCTCGTGCTTCATTAGTACTCATCACACTCATGTATTGTTCATCACTCAACTTTACTCTCATTACCTCCATCGTATAAAAATTCATGAATATGTTGACTGTGTAGTGTTTTGAAGTTCTAATTCTCATCTTCGTTATTAGGATTACGTAAAAAATTGTTTTATATCATATAATTATGATTATATAGAATAGAATATGGTATTCATCTATTCTCTATTTGTTTTTTATATGTAATTATAACTATTTTGAATAGAACTCTTAGTGCAGAAAACTGAAATTTCTTTTAAGTTGATAATTATATTGCGTTAATTTCAGTTGTTAGAAAAAATGTATATAATTATGAATAACCAAGCAGTTAAACTATCTTAATCTATTATTGTGAATAACTGAGTATCTAAATCATTTTAGTTCATATGACATACGCCCTTTTGTCAACCACTTCTTAAAATTTAGCAAGTAATTTCTTGATTCCTCTTAGGGTAAAATTCAGCTGTGAACTCAAGCAGTTGTCCTAGTGTACTCCCGGAAAAACTTTTATTATTCAGAGCACTTGTTGTAGCGAACAAATTAGATGGATATCACTTGGTGTGAGGCCTGATAACTAGGGTGCATGGGGCAGAACAAACCAGTTCAAGACCTATATTTTTTCCTCTGCAATTTGTGCTGCATGTGGTCTTGTGTTATCATGAAAAACACGTTTCTCCTGTTCACGAGTGCGAGGCATTTTTTCATCTCTTTGGCGCTCATCATACTATGTATAGTAGGCAAGTTATTTCTTCTCTGAAGGAAACATTGCATAAATGACTTCTTATCTTTACTCGTTTTTTATGGAATTTTGCCTAACTTTGGAACGAAACGTTTAGAATATAGAGCTATTATAAAAAGAATGATATCTAATGGACTTCATAGAGGACGCTGGTCGTTAAAGGGTTAAGAGGACTTTCATGCACACGTCGAAGCTGTTGATAGTACAAGTCCATTCAATACCTGAATGTGTTTATAAATTGGTGTTAAATGATACTGCAGTGATCCTAGTATACCCACAGCATAACTGTCCACCCGTAACATATGTGTGAACATTCAGAACACATGTTTCACAAAGATATACTCGCATAACGGGAAATTTAAGGTGGCTAAGGGTAGAACCCAAGAAATTCCAAATGCATTGTTAAATTTTACTTACCCTTTCAAAAATTACTCGTGTCACAATCTAATAAGTTCAACCTTTCATCTGAGAACGGTACCTCTCGTTACTGTCGTCTTCACAGCTCTCAAAGTTAACTTTGCTTGCTGTGTACACGGCGGTTGGTGGAGGTACCGAGAGCTACCATCAGCCGACAAAGTGTTGATAATTTGCGGGAGGCAGTTGCTGGTGGGAGTGCAGCATCGCTGCACCACCATGATCTCAAACTGTCTAATCCAAATCGATGTAGGTTGTGCACAACCGAGCCAGATAAAGCGGTGTGGGCGCTGCAATTGCAGCTCATGAGTGCAAGTGTCCGTATGTATCAGGGGCTTGTATTAGTGGACTTCCAGGCTTGCGCTGCTGGTTCACTCACAGAGTTCATCACGGTGGAGGATCTTTTATGCCCTGGAACTTGTCCTTTGCGAAATTAAAAGTGCTACCACCGTGTTCATGCCGCCACCGCACACACTCGTACGCTGCAACTAAGGTGCTGTTGTTATTATTGCTGTTTGAAGCCCTGCTTGATTTCAGCTTCGAGTTTTATAATATACTTGTTGTTTATGTACACTTAAGTCCCACGCGAATGGAAAATGTTCCGTAAATTTTGTGTGGAAACTAGGAACAAGATCCAGAAGGAGGCACGATAGTTGCCATTCCTTTGTGGCGGTATCCACCATGTTGGCCGCCGCCAGTTGTGGAGGTAATCAGGCGTCACTTCCTTCCTCCTTCTCTGCACGAGGTGGATATGCCCTACTACCTCATGATATACATGTGCGCGCTTCATACTTTGGCTTGTAGTGTTGTAGATTGTCACGCTGCTGCTATTTAAACGCCATCGAAGGACTTTGAATAGTGAAGCCTTATGCTCTCTTGTATCTTTGTCACAGTTCAGAGCTTAATGTTCGTGAATAAGTGTATCTTCTACCATATTTCCAAGCCAGTAAGTGAGTCTTTTTCATCATGCAAGTTGATTAATGCGTTTGCCAATAAAACATATTAGTTTCGAGCCATGTTTTCTTGTGGGCTAGAGGCATACGCTTCATACTTAACTATGATATATATATGTATGTAAACTGAGTCTGCAACAGGTTATCTGTTTAATTTAATTTGTCTAGTTAGTATTGAACTTATTTTCTGACATTCGAGTTACAGAATTGTTAATTTCGTTTCCTGAACGATGGAACTGTTGAAATGATAAATTATTTATAGGAATATTTTTATAAACGATTTTTCATTGGTAGTTTTTAATCCTTACAGAACTATGTATGCTGAAATGGAACTTGGTATAGTATTAGGGAAGCTTTTTGGTGTCCTTTAAGGACTAGTTAGCCACCAGAATTACCTACCAAGTGCCATCCTGAGTCTATGGTCGAGTACCAATTGCATTGATTCGGTGATATAGAGAAAGAGATATATTTCGACAGCTGTTTGCTGTACAGCGCAGACTTCATTAGCTGGGCAAAGATTTCGGCATTTTTGAAGCTGCTCCAATGGAATGCGTAGAGCACTATACCGTAGAAGTCTTTTTAACCGGTACTCATGGGACTTTGCAGTTGCCGGTTAACATCACCCAAGTAACCACAAACAATTCATAGACACGCGAGACATAAAAGGAAAACAATATCAATTGCTTAAAGCAGTTAAAGAAGGAAAACCAGTGAATAAATATATAAAGCTTGGCCAGCGAGTGCCGGTTTAAAGGAATTCTACTGTACATCAGTGCTCTTTGACCATTCAAAGGGGGTCGCGAAATGTAGGATCATACTTTTGTAATTTATGTAATAATGTTATTTCAGGATGAAATATATCATTTTTTATGATAAATTATTAACAGCAGACCCGATTTCTTTATAAACATTAAATTTTTCTGCTATTTTTATATATTATTCTTTATTTTGCTGAAGTTAAAGGGGGTCGCGGCGGATAAAACTTTGAAGACTACTGCTGTACATTATGGTGACCAGAGGCAGAGAGATAAGTCACTCTGTGATAGTCACTCTGTGATAGTCACTCTGTGGTAGAAATGTGTTACGTTTGGAGTGTCATTTGCAAGGCTATGTATGAATGCGGAGAGGTTAGTGAGCCTAGCTCATGCACATTTTTTCGCTAATGTCCGTTGGTTGATGAATTACTTCCGAATATTTTCGAATACCTCAATGCTTTGATCACTAAATTTATCCATCGTGTATCCAGTAATGTTATCAAATGACTTTGAGCGTTATACCGTCAGGAGCAAACCTACGTAAATGAGAATGCTGCTGGCTAGAAGCACATGGATAAAATATTGTCTCACGGAGTTTCTGTTTGAAATGAAGGTTGGAGTCACATTGATGCTCAGCAAAGTAGTAATACTAAAAGCGTGAACAGGCTTTGACGAATACAAAATAATTTTCATTCAATTATTGAACTATGGCTTGACGAATCTCTTTTCTGTTTTATATTGTTTAGTTTTTAAGATTAACGGATGTTTGAATCCTTTTACGTATATGATGTGTTGCGTGCCACTTGGGCGAAGATGAGAAAAACAAGTTTTGAGTTATCGCCCTACAGTTTGCAAAGTAGAAATTCCCATAGCATAAATAATTATGTACAAATCAATGTGTTCTTGGCCTCATTTTGAAGGTTAACGACAAAATCAAGCTTTGCTATGAGATTTCGGTGGCTTAAAAGACGAATTTTATAGCTGGTGGCGTCTTCGCCCGTGTGGCACGGAGCATCTCATGTGTGTGTGTGTGTGTGTATGTATGTATGTATACTAATATTAGATAGATATATATANNTATATATATATATCTGTTCTGGATATGTCCATGTGAAAATGTTTTGTCACATCTTGGAGAAGGAATGTAAACTTGACCCACAACCTATGTCTATTGTAAATTTTAACTATTGTAAGGTTGAATCAACCTTACTTAAGATCTGACGAGTTGCATTTTAACCTGGGACTGCTTAACTTTAAGCCACTTTATAGTAAAAGTTCTCTGTTTTTATTTAATTGGTTCCTCGTGCGGAAAAGTTTAACGCGTCCGTTGTGAAGCCGGCTCTGTTTCTTCCAGCATTATGGGTTTTTGCCACGTCTCGAAGAAATTACTGTAACTTGACACACAACATTTATAAAGTAGTGCAATATTTCTTAACTACCGTAATTACTGAATCCACTTAGCCTGACATTCTACGAGTGTAATTTTGCACGGAGCAAATAACCCAAGCGGCAACGAGTAATTTCACGCATCAACAACGATTCGAATTCCCAGCGCCGCGAGCTTCGCGGGGCTCTTACGCTCAAATCAACCACACGTACCCAAAAAATAAACTGCCTCTGCTCTCCGTCGTGTGGAAGCGTAGATCTCCGTCCTAGTGTTGTCAGATACCAACTTGTGCATTATGCCACACGGGTGTAATCCGACACGACAGCGAGTAATCTGATATTTCTTAATGATGTAATTTCCCAGTAACCTATGTTTCTAAAAACTCTCACACTCAATCGTACACAGTGTACCTAACGAAATTACTTCCAACTTTTCTCCTCTAATAAAGAAAGTATAGGTTTCAGCATCAGGTTACTGGATACCAATTTAGACATTATGTCACAAGGAGGTAGTGATCTCGGAACTCGTACGGACGGGAGAGAGCTATTTGTGGTGTTGAGTAGCTCTCGTAAAGTTTTGAGGTAGGTTGAGTTAATTATCTCTGGCATTAAGTTGTTTGAAAGTATACTTTAATTTTAAAATATTGTTCATCAATTGAAATAGTAGAGCTTGTCGGCGTTTTAACCGAGCCGGTAATAGAGAAGGAAAGACGGGCAGCCGACAACGTGCGCGTGATTCATGGATAACGGTTTTGCTCTTGTACCTTAGACATAGATTCTTAGCTGCGTTTGGATTGTCTCTTAGTCTATGTGATTAAATTATTGATATAAAAGAAAAATATTCACCATAAAAGTTATTTTCAGTCACACAAGTTGTTTGGGTCAAAAATTTCTGGTAAAAAGAAACACTGCTCAAACTGTCACTGCTGTTGGTGTATTTTATCTCTTATATATTAAAAATACTAATTACTGGAATATAATTCTTTTTAATTGGATAATTATTGGTTAAATTCCTAAAAAAAATTAATAGCTGGGTCATTAATTAATGTGCCATCAATCTCTGAACAAACCGACATATTTTTAAATTAGGTTATATTCATGCAATAACTATAAAATTTTATTATTAATTCTGTGTTGGCTTTGTGTATTAAGTATCAATAAAAAATTACGAAAATACATAAATGTGCATCAATAATACATGAAGTCATTTGGTACATGATGCTTTTTTATCATTTATTTCGTGATTATTGGATAGTTTTAGATTTAAAATTTTTGAAATCATCATAAAAATGATCACTGACTCATGATTTTGACATCGAACTACGACGTAAACTTTGAATGAGTATTTTTATGTGTTTGATCATTTTGATGATTTAGTGAAATATTTTTTCGGTATCGAACTTTACTCCAGATGTGGCTCACGCGATTGCAGTGGTTAAAGGAGCATGAGAGGTGTGATGCGGTAGGCACGTTGGTGCGTTGCAAAATTTCGCTTTTGCATCATATTCATTTCAGTCAGACTTGCTAATACTTCAGTAATTGAAAATGGAATCATCAACAACCGAGCTTGCATCTTTGGCTGAAAGCTGGGAGGAAGTAGCTGAAAACCCTGTAAGTTTTATTCTCGAATACATTTATATACCTGTTGACTAGGTATAGCCCTTCAATGAATGAGTTTGTTGAGAGTATTAAAGTCATACTAACCAAATAATAGAATGAATGTAATGTTTTTTGTGAGTAAAATTTATTTCAACATCATATTTTCATTCATTTTTATCAACAATGGAATCAAATGAGTCATAATATAAACAATTTCGAGATTGAATGGATACTTTTTATTGTTCTGATTGTAGATATGTATCTTTTAAAGCTAAATAAAATGTACCATTACTATAAGAAGTGTATCAGCATTTCTATTATTGAGGGTTAAGTTATCTTGTGACATGTGGAAGCAATGAAGCTGTCTACTTCAGTAACACCATCTTGTGTAGCAGCTCGCGCAAAATTAACTATACTAGTACACTCACACAGGGAAAAATCCATGTGTTTTTTACTGACGTTTTTTGTTTGATTTGCCAGTGGATGCAAGCTTTGTGAGAGAGTTTCCACATGCAAGTAGTAGGAGGCTAATAATGGAAAAAATGGTGTATTTTATTGTAATCCTGTGGCTTTGGTAACAACAATATGATGCTTGCAATACATGTATTTCTATACCATTGAAAAGTCACTATTTAGCCTAAGATAAACATTTTATTTCTGCTTCTTAGTTGTGCCTTGTTTCCAATTCCTTCATTTAATTCATGCCTTATTTCCAATTAATTTCCTCAATCTAATTCAGGAGTTAGGGCAGACCATATATATATATATATATATTTTATTTATGAATAATTACAAGAGCTTTTATTGTATAGTATGTTAAAGAATACAAAGTTGATGAACTTGATGTAAGGATAAAGGAAATAATAAAAAGGATTTAAATGTGATGTATTATATTCTGACTGCTATGTAGACAATGCATGATAAATTTTGAGAAGGTGGGGTTGCAAAATATATTTATAAATATATAAGCACTTTGGATTTTATTATATGTAGAGATTCTGGTACCTAGAATTGAGGTGGGAAAGCACAATACTGAAGTGTGGTTACCGAAATGGATAGAACTAAGAAAAAATATTCAAAACACTTGTCAGTCAGGCTTTATATAAGTTCTGAAGTTATTATACTATTTCTAAAAGTAACTGTATGTAGTTAATTTTATATGTGAGTGACTATATTCAGATGTGTATAGCTTGTCTGTTTTTAATAAATGGTTTATTTGTTTTTACTGAAAAATTAACTTTTATTTCAAATTGTACATATTTGTTAGGTAAACACACTTTCCAGATTTTTTGTTTACTATTTCTTTATTTGTAATTTTGTAAATCAATTACTAATGATAAGTATGCTTGAAACTCTTCTTCTTTGCAGACTTAGATTTTGATTTGGGGCAAGCTTTGGCTGGGGCCTTTATTATGGTCTTCAATTCCCTCCAGAACACATATACATAATTTCTCAAGGGCAACACTGGGTCATTCCATGCATATGAACCAGCCAAGTAACAGCATCACTAGAAGAGCCAGCTTGTCATAAAAGCCCATCATGCTTGACAGGCAGTCACACTCTTAATTCAGATGACTGACTTTAATGTCAACATCTCTTATTCCATACATGTATGAGAAAAGTCTCCATTGCATCTACACCAATCATGGTGTGGATAAAGCTACATAAAGCTCTTCTGCTTGTGCTTATTCTAAGACCAGATGTTTAATTATTTCCTCTACTGTTACACTGTATACATAACCTGTTATTCCTATCATCCCTCCTCTTCACATGTAGTGTTTCACATCTGATGGTAACCAGGAGTTGGCTGCCAAAATATCCATCATAGAACATTTGAACCTTTGATATATCCTTATGGGCATACCAAGTTAAGGTGGTCTTTCCAGCCATGCTATGCTTCCATTTGTTGAAACCATACTCTTTTGTTTGTCTTTCAATTTCCTTGTTCCATGTTTTACAATCCCACTCCAGTCCTTCACTTCCATTATTTCTCAATAACCAGTCAAAAACAGACCCCACCCTAGATCTTGTACAATTGCACCTGAAGAGCCATTGGTCAGAGGACTTTTCTTTTGGACTTCATTTCCTGTCATCATGCAATTATTATTTAGGAAATAATTCAAGTATGAATTGCTTACTAATAAGTTAAGTGAAATATGACCAGTGTTTGATTATTAAGAGCTGTATTGCCATCCTATTCAAGTGCTGTTATCATGCTGACAGCTTGTGCTTACGTGGACTCTCTTCTGTCATAAATACCTCCATATCTGAAGGCTTGTTGTCTGGAAGAAACTGGCACAAAATTGAAAATTGTTGAATTGAAAAAAGTCCTGGTCCAAGATTTATTTCATTTTTAATTCTGTTGTTAAATAAGCTACATTCATTTCACAATTGTTAAAAGAATTAATGCACAATTTTTAATTACTCTCTATTGAAACCAGGAAATGGAGCCAATACATAAAATTTTTGTCAATTATTGAAAATGCACATGCATGTGTGTTCAATTCATATTGACAATAAAAAACTGGCCCTATATGTATTTTAGAATAAACTTTTTATTTAGTTAATTTATAAACCTAGGAATAAGTGTGTGTCTGGAAAATAATACTCTTTTATTCATTTTAGTATTTAGAATTGTTTCACTTTGCATCATTTCCCTGCTCACATTAATAATTTTTATTTTTTGAACATATTTATTTTTGTTTTACTCAGTATTTTCTTTGAGTACTAAAATTCTATTATACAGGATGTGCCAAAAAATGTACTCATATTTTAAATGATTAGTCCTCACATTTTTTAACCCTAGAATAATCAGCATCCTCTATGAAGTTCATAAGAAATCATTCACTTTAGTCATTTATTCTAAATGTTTCATCCTAAAGTTGGCCAAAATTCTATAAAAAATTCATTTAGTGGAGAAATAACTCATTTAGTGGAGAAATAACTAGGTCTTTAAAAGATGCACATTTTGTCATCAATGCAAGTTGAATTTGTGATATAAAGAATTGAAATTTAAGATATACAAATTTAATGACATGAACAAAAACACTGGTAATATTTTCTCTAGTCTAATATACCTATTTTTACATATTTGCAAAAGTTCCAACTGGTTTACACCATTTTCCAAACATGGCTAATAATTGAGATGAGAAGATTTATTCAATATTTGGCACTAAGAAATGTTTATTATCAATTTCATTCAATTCAACTATTACTGGATCTGGGGCATTAACCTTTTCTGAGATATTCCCATAAGCTGTTTTCATGATCACACATGCACATGTTAGATATTTTCATCTATCTAGTAAAACATTATGACAAAATTTCTCTTCAAAAGTTAGTTTACTATTTCTCAAAATATTGGATTATTGCACTTCATGCAAGATGGAAAATGTTAGTAATGAGCTGTCAGAGTGCATACATTCTTTTTTGAAGGTACATAATCTTCAATTGTTTTGATGATTTCAATGGAGTAGCAGATTCATGTGAGAAATTTGTACTAAAATTAAAAATCAATTGAAAGTAATTTTAAACTCTTATTTTTTTAGAGAGCCAACATTTATTTTTAATTGTTGGCTTAAAAAAAATGACTGCAACAACCCTTACTTGTATTTACTGGTTAATTATTGGTTAATTGTTATACATTTCATGATAAGTTACAAGTGTAGTGTAATTTAGTGTAAGTACCAGTGGCTGTGGTGGTTAAACCAGGATTATAATGACAATAATAACAGTGTAAGTACCTGAATGTGAATACAAATTACTCAGTAAAATTTAGTTGAAGGAACTCTTGAGCAGTTTTGTGCAAAAAGAAACTAAAGATTTATATTTTCAAGCATTTCAATTTTGTACCCTACCCTCATAAATTAAATTCTGATAATAAAATGTCTTGCCTTTTGTTTATAGAATGGTCTAACATTTTTTAGTTTACTCTTAAAACATGGATCAGAACTGTTTGCATCAAAGTTCTTAATTCTAATCAAGTAATAACTAGAACAATGCAGTGTATTTGTTGATGTATTTGGCATTTGTACTTGAGGTTGAAATTTTCCTTTTAGAAACATAAACAGCTTGAGCAGCCATTAAGGCTGCTCAAGTTGTTCATTATATTTATACTCCCTGTGGAGGAGGAGCAAAGCTTCAAAGTATAGCCTTCAGTTGACTTCTTGTTTCTAAATGGAAAATTTTAACCTCAAGATCATAAACAAATTCAATTCTATTTTACCTGAACTAAATCCAAAATAGAAAAAGTGCCAAAAAAGTTCACTGTTGTCCACTTGATATAGCATTTATTAATCTGAACTTGCAAGATAATCAATACAATTTAAAAATCAGAATGCACTCTCAAAGCCAAAAGTTTTTAATAGAAAATGAAAATTTTGTTAATTTTACTTATGCCTGGATTTTTAAATGTGGTAAAATTCAACTTATTCTTTGACCTAATACATCAAAACTTTGTAGAAAAAATAGTTTGTGCTAGTCAAATTGGAGTAAAATAAACTATCTCTCAGGGTTGTAGATATGTACAGTGTGTGGAAATTTATAACTTTACATAGGTTCTGACTCTGTACAAGCAAAAATCATTAAAAAGTGTTTCCTAATTCAAAAATTCTTAGGCTGATGCTTCATTCTAAAAGCTGTTGTGCTCAGTCCTGAGTACACATATTCATTGTAATACTACTCACCTCAACAATTTTAGACAAAATGCTTTGTTAAAAGGTAGCAATGTGTTAGAATTTCAAGAGATATGTTAAAAGCATGTCATTAATAGGCATTGAAGGAATTTTGTATCTAGCATCAAAGAAATTGTCTTAACACCTGGTGTAGGTGCATCATCTACACCCAGGAATATTGTTAACCTCAAGTGCTAACTCTGGTCTTTTCCTATGCTTTCTTCATCAACTGTTCTTTGAATTTTATCTTGTGTAGCACACTGCTGGTATTTTATCATATCTAGAATAGAATAGAATAAGGCAATAGGAATAAGCCGTTTGGCCCATTCTTGGTTCAATACCGAAGTCCAATAGCATATTAATATTTCAAAATTTCTAAATTTTTACCCTCTTGGAAATTTATATATTACCATCTTCTAGCCTCTTCATGTGGAACATTGAGCTTCATTGCAATGACTGTGCACTCATAAAAGAGATCATTGCATAATCTCCTAATGTTTCTATTCTAAAAGGCTTAACAAGTCTGCTGTTATCTAGTTGTCACTAATATTGTATATGTATCAGTACTTTGATCTATTTCAAATGAAGGCATACTAAGCTTTGTTTTACTTTAATTCAGCACATCATTTCAGGATATTTTTTTTTTGTGCAGGAAAGCCTTGAAAAGCAGCTGAGCAAGGTCAAAATCATGAACCGCTCCAGTCCTGATAAGGAGGCACTCAAGCCCCAATCCTCCTTCAAACAGTAAGATGCTTTCATCATTACTAGTTCAGATTATGCTTTTTGTTACTGAAAATGTAGGTTTGTTCGAGTAGAGCATTCCCTGTGAATTGATGTAAAAGCTACTCTATATTTTCCCTGTGAATTGATGTAAAAGCTACTCTATATTTTCCCTGTGTATGCATTGTAATTTGGGGTGTTGTTCATAACAGTTTGTGTGATTTTGTATTTGTTTGTTCTAGGGTTACAATATTGAGTGGTGATGAACAGCACCGCACTCAGTATGTGCCTGAAACAAAACTAACCATCATGAAGCGACCGTCTCCATCTGCTGCCGATGCTGCTGCTGCCCGGCCTAAGGCTCCTCTTAAGACTCTGGAGCAGGTATTTATTGCTCATTTAAGAATTATCCAGATTAATGTCTTCCAGTGCTCAAGTGGTTGTAGCACTACAACAAAAGTTCTGTTTAATAGGAGCCTTGATTTGGGTTATGATTAATTGAATCCAGTTAAAATTTTCTTCACACAATTTGGATATTACATGAGAAAATATTTGATAAATGTGGCTATTTATAAATGAATTATTGTATGATATCATGCCCAAATACAGGATTAGCCTAGCTGAGTATTATTTTTTGCCTGATGATCTCTGCACACGTGTATAAGAGGTGTAGGAGTTTTACATGTTCTGTCCATAGATCTGTAGGAGTTTTACAATTATATATGTCAAAATTTATGTTTATTATTGGCCCGACAGATAATTTCCAGATTATCTTTATCAAGAATAATTTTTTTTAACAAAATTCCAATTTGATCATACTCTAATTGAGGTTCATGTTTGTAGAATTTGTGACGTTTACTAACCACCCAACTTTGTCATTTTTATTTTATTGTTACTATGTTTAAATTTGTATGATATCTATTCATAATGTGTGTGTGGCTTCAGAGGCAAGCTGAGTACAATGAGGCACGCATCCGCATCCTGGGTAATGCTGAGCCCGTCATCCATGACAAAAGTGATTCTTCTGCATTGACCTCAAACTCTGCGGATGCGGTAAAGGTTAGCAAACAAGCGTGTATAATTCAAGTTTATCGTAGCAGGTCTGTTTTTATTCAACTAACAGGATATTGAAACTGAAAGCATGGACACTCTTGAGCAGCTGATCTAAATTTATTTAGAAGAAAAATTTTAATATGAAGTTTCATTGGAGTTTTGCATTCATTTTGTGCATGTTACAATGTAAGTTATTCCAGTTCAATTGATTTTAGTACGTTTTGGGTGCTTTACTGGAAGCACAGGTATGTGTATCACCAGCTTGGTCGACTGGTGAGCGAATCTGCTTGCGAGCGGGAAGACCCGGGTTCGAATCCCGCTGCCGACATGGTTGACGCGGCTAGAAATACGGCATGGGACTTGGGTAAAACAACCGAATAATTATCGAAGTAATTATCCAACCCAAGAATGGGCCCGAAGGTTCGTTCCTATAGCCTTATTCTATTCTAGACCTACAGTAATTGCAGAATCATATTAATTTCGAACATGCGTAACTAAATCTCTAAGGCTTACTCTGGTGTCCAGAATTCAAGTCACAATCTGAAATTTCTCCTTCCTGTGTCTGATTGATGTCAAAATTATACAAAGTGGCAATAAAATGTTAACATTGTCGGTACAATCATATTCTAATCCGAAGATCGCATTTCTGTTTTTCCACAACCATGTAAGCGATGATGTCAGTGCACCAATTGAACGTTACTTGTATTAAGTGCCTTTGAAATAACACCAACGCACACCATGTAAACATTAAGCTACTGCATAACACAGAAGACGCCTCGAAGATTCCATACGGTATAGGGAAGAACTTGTTTCGTTGTTTCTCGGATGTAGCAACAGTTTGTCAAGTTGAAGATGTACCCCAAAACCAGAATAAGGACGACCAAGAGTGCCATTAGCAAGAGAGGACAGTTATTCGATTGTTTGGAAAACGCCGTTTCAGAATTGACGTTTTGAATTTCAATTTCATCATGGTATGTTTATTGTTGCGGAACAAAAGCCACAGCAAATTATTAGACAATGTCTCAGAAACTCTCAGAATATTTAAAGCAAATTTGTATGGTCAACAAGCTCGTTAAATGGTCGCTCACGAGCTCATTGAAATCTGTAGCGGGTCTTTTTTTAGTAAAATACAAATATTCATTTCTTGGCCGGATAGTCGCTTGTGACGAAACCTGGGTCCTTCATGGTAAAAAATTTGAACCACTCGATCATTTCTTACAATCAGAGTTGCAGCAGCGAAAAATCATAGCGACTGTTTTGGTGTTGTCCATTATAGCTACTGGAAACCAATGAGGCATCGCAGCAGAAGTTTACTGCAATAAACTCGAAGAAATGCATGTTCACTTACTAAATATGAGCTCTGCAGTGGTGAATGGCATGGCCCAATTCTGCTCTACGACAATGTGTGGCGGCATGTTGCTGGGATGACTTTGCTGAAACTCATGAGACTTTGCCGACGAGACTTAACCACAAGCTTCTTATTCTCCGGATCATGCACCCACGGGCTACCATTTTTTTAAGCATCTAGACCCTTGGTCAAGCCATAAAACTAACAAATTCAAAGCATAGGTACAAATCTGCGTTCAAGAATTTCCTAGCATTAAAGCCTAAAAAATTTTATTAGCGAGGCGTAAATGATTTGGTTGATCGACGACATATGCATCGCTATTGAAGGATCACACCTTGACAAATTCAAAGTTACTTAGTGATGATTTTTCCAGCGTGAGTTTGTTCAGAAACCTGTTATTATTTTTTGAACAACCTATTATTTGCCTGGAGGGGCAAAACTGTAATACCGTAGTATTGCACAGCAACTGGTACTTGATCATACATCGGCTACTGGAACAATTATATCGAGGCAAACAGTGTACAGAGGGCTTTGGCAGAGCGGATTTTAGTGTCGGGGATCTACTGTATGTGCACGCCTGACGCATGTTCACAGAAAAAGTTGCTTTGAGTGGAACCATCAACACGTTAATTGGACGGTCGAACTGAGCAAATGTTCTCGTTACGGACGAGTGCAGATATCGTCAAAGTGGTTTTCGACGGATTCGCATTTGGAAAAAAACCTGGAACGTAATATCGGGCCGCAGTCACTGTGAACTAGACTGATATAAAGGTGAACTAATAAAAGCTTGTCGAGGCATTATGATGACTTCTTGAACAGCTCCATAAAGTTTTATGGGTACATCGGCCTGGCTGAACTGCTGCCAAGGATCTTGACAAGATCCTTGTACATAATGTTCTGTTGTTTCAAAGTGCAGTGAACCCTGACTTTCTGCTGATGGACAATGATGCATCGTCATAGAGCACATGTGGTTTATATCTTCCTGGAAACGGAAGGTATGTACTTGCATAGATAGGCTTGCTCTCGACTTCAATCCGATACAGCAGGTCGGAGAAGCGCAAGCAAGAAGAGTTGCTTCACGTTTCGTCCACTAGTCACTCTCCAGGATTTCCGAGCTGCTTTGCAAGAAGAATAAACGTTGTGTACCTCCAAATGAGATTAATGCCCTTGCTCCCAGCATCCTATGACGTTGCTCAGACTGTTGCTGCTGCCTTAGGGGATTACACACCATATTAAACAGCAATAAAATTTCTGAATGATGCGTGTAAAGTGGCATGAATGTCCAAGAGAAAAATGAATCTGGTTAGTTATTTGATTGACAGCTGGCTCAGTATTTAATTTGTTTATTTTCTATATTGCAGCATTGCCTTATACTACTCCGTGGTAAAATGGACACAGCAAGGGGAAATTTTAGTTTGTTGCTCCAGGTTCGGACACACGTTTGGAACCCAAATTCGTTCCTGTTACCAAATTGACTTAAACAGAAAATTCTACGATTGTAGGTTCGATGTGTTCTTGTTATGTATCTGTGAAAATAAAGCTGAACAAGTTGTAACTGCTCAACTAGTATCTAATAGCTTGCGGAATTTATTCATACCGATTAGCAAAACATTACAGGGAGTAGTTCTTCACCTGCCCTGTAATATGCACTGTATTAGAATAGAACGAGACGATAGGAACGAGCCTTTTGGCCCATTTTTGGGTTGGTACCCAAGTCCCATGCCGTAATTCTAGCCAAGCGATGGTCATTCATAAATTGACCACCACTGCAGCGGGTCTCGAACCCGGGTCTTCTCGCATCGCAAGCGAGTTCGCTCACCAGTCGACCAAGCTGGTGGTTATGTCGACCAAGCTAACCATGCAAGAGCTAATAACATTAGTAAAGCTAAATTCTTACTCAATGATATAAAAAATATCTCATTATCTGGAAGAGATAAATTTGACGTGGACATTGTTACACAGTACGCCATAATAACGGAGAATAACTCACTGCGCATACCTGTATTGTAAAAATTGACGTTAGAACCGTTACATTTTACCATTCCACACGGCTCGTTTCTATTGCCTTATTCTATTCTATTCTATTCATTATGGCGGAGTTCAGTGCGGCTGGTGAGCGACGAGTACATGGTTCATCATAGAAACTTTTGTGTTTTTCTACTGCGCGTATGCGGTTGAGAAACTACAGAGTAAAGACTAGATTGGTTCTCATGATTGACGGAGGTCTGACACAATCTAGGAGTTGGTGTTCTATGGCACCGTTTGTTCATTGAAATAAATTTCTGACAGGATGTAAGGGCTGGTTTATGTTGCGTGTAGAATTTTAGGCTTGTAGAAATTCATTTTGTAGGTACTTCATTGTAGTGTAATCTAAATTTTTGTTCTATTTAAGGCTTTCAATTTTGTTTTCCAGCTTGAAAATAATGATAGGCTTGTACCTTCTATTGCAACATTTTGATGCATTTGCAATAACCAAATTTGACTTGTGCTATTGTGTTGCAGAACTGTAGTCCAGTAGCTCAGGGAGCTCAGCGAGGCCTCATCACTGGAGCTGCAGCGCGGCAGCAACAACAGGCCAAGCAGCAGCAGCGGCACAAGCAGAACAAGACTTCCAACAACTTGCAGAATAAACGCGGTAATAGCATTGCCAACAATAACAACTTGGTAAACCAGTCCAATGGTTCGCCTCTTGCAGACTCGAGTAGTGTAGTCCAGCAGCAGCAGCAGCCGCCCGCTCCTAATGGCCAGGGGGCGCAGCCTGGTAACGTGTCTTCGTCGATTTACAACACTCGAGTGCCTCAGTTCTACTCGAGTGAAGGTCAAGCCGCGATGCATCCTTACCAGCAACCATCTGCTTTCGTGCCTGCTCATTGCTACCCACCTCCGATGAGCTCCTGCCAGCAGTTCCCTACCTCCATGCCTGTCCAGCAGTTGGCATCGTCTTTATCTCAGCAGTTCACGATGTCTACTCAGGACTTCTCACTGCCGGCGAGTCATCAGCAGTACCCGAACAGCTCGGTTACCATTGGACCATACGGTGCAGCGCTTACACCGCAGCACTACCTACCGCATACGGTGGCTGGGGCCACACCTGGCCCTGTATACTCGCCGTACCCCCACGCACCTCAACATCCTTACCCCTGTTTTCCTCGCATGCAGTACCAACTGCCTGCGCAACCGCCCATGATATCCCTCCATCACCCTCACCACCAGCAGCAGCCTGCACTACCACCGACTTCCTTCGCTCTGCAGCAGCAGACACTGTCTCAAGCATTGCCTTCTGCTGTTGAAGCTCAGCAACTAACTGCTGTGCAACAGCCTCGGCAGCAAAATAAGAAGCAAAAGAAGAAGAATAAGAAAAATGAACCAAGGTGAGTGGTGGTAGATTTTATTATTCAAAATGCTTACAAAAACTGATGAAAGCACTTCATTTTCATTTTCTAATGGAAAAATTCCAAGCGCTAGGTCAAAATACTCATTCGCTGAGCACTTAGGATTTCTACTTTCAGGTAGGTGAAAACCAAACCTGAAATATTACATTAATCGAAATATAAAAAGGGAGAATTGTTTTGTTGCCACATAATACTTAGGTTTACTGGATTGAATTTCCCGAAGAATGGCATTGTTATAGCGTAACATGTTCAGTACATTCAGCTTACTTTGATGTCAAGAACGATACCAGTTGTGACTGACGTCTACTCCCATGAAAATAATGTGGGAATCTCGCGTTTCTGCAGATTAACCCTAACTACCTATAGTATATTACAAGATTTACTTGCAGTTGATACTGCCTCACTGACGTCATCAACGCTCTATCTACTTTGCACTATAATTATCTTATTGGCGACTCCGATATTAAAACTTCGAATCGACTTGTCTAACAGATTTAATTTAGCGTCAATAATACCACAGAAGTGACTCGTCACGCGATTGGATGGTTCTCGAAACATTGGTTCACAAAGTCCTCGGGCTCCGCGCTTCTTGAAGTCGAGTAGTTGCTCTCTCTCTTAAATGTTGTTGCGAGGCCCTTGTTTGACGAGGCCACTTCCTGTTTTGACGAGGCCACTTCCTGTTTTGACGAGGCCACTTCCTGTTTTGACGAGGCCACTACCTGTTTTGACGGTCACTTCCCGTTTTGACGAGGATACTTGACCTCAAACCCGCTCTAAGTATGATGATGGTTCTACAATACGGCCATTTGCATTCCAATCTTGAAGGATTTTCCCGTCATTCTCCTTTTACCTCGCAACTCCTTGCTGTTTCTACTCTACTTTACTCGTCGGCTTCACACTAGTGAAAGCATTTTTTTTACTGGTGTCGATCAATATGCATTTTAAAATTGTTTGCTTGAACAGTTAAAGGAAAAATTTGGAATGTATTAAAGGATAGATGTGATAGAAGATGCCTCTCTCTCGTGGAAGAAAAAATTATGTGTTGAAGCTTCAAATGAACGTTGTGACTGATAAAATAACTCAGTTTGCAATATAAAATTATTGATCAAGGCGCTAACGTGACTACATAGTTGAACAATAAAAAAAATCCAATGAAAATAGTTCCGTATTTGAGCTTTTTCGTGTCGGGAAATTATCGATGTTATAAAGTCAACTCGTTCGAAATTAAATGGAGGTAATTCCACACTTGAAATAACTGACACTATGCTTAACGTTTCCTGCCATTGCATATCCAGCAAGTTTTTTCATGAAAATGAGCTGTAAGTGGTTCTGCTTACGTTTAGTTGTGCGTCTCTTCTATTTATTGAGGAGATTAAATTAAAAACACTCGTAACACGCTTAGATCAAGATGTTAAGAAATGGCTGTAAAATCTGTTAACACTTTAGATTTGAATATGAATGATTATAGATTTTTGAAATGCATTGCTTCACTCCTTGTAGCTACGTCTTGCTTGCGCGATTTCTTCATTTTTCATCCATGAACCAAGATCAATTCTTTGTTTCTTAACTTTTCGTTGAAGAAAGTCATAGTATTTTCTAAATTCTCTTACTGTTGCAGCCACGTTGGAACGGACAAGCCGACGTCGCCCACGCCTGCGGAGAGCAGGCCACACACGGCCGGTGTCAGTGGCAAGACTCACGCCATCACAACTAATGGGTCTGACTCGACTCGTTTGACTGACGCTGTCGTCGAGACTTCGTCATCTCCTCGAGGTGTCTCCCCAGAAGAAAGTGTTGACCCAACTCCCATGGAGACCATCACCAAGAAGAACAAAAAGAAGAAGAAGAAAACTCAAGCCAAGGCTTCGTCAACGAATCCGACTATGACCACTGGTAAGAGCATTGGCACACTTAGCAGCAAGGAGGGAAACGGTAGGATCATCCGCATGCCGCGAGGGCCTGACGGAACCAAAGGTTTTAATTGGGTCAGGTAACAAGAACTTCATGGTAGGTCATAACATTTTCCAATCCCAATTGTTCACGTTTGTCATACGTTTCTTCAATAGTTACTTCAAACCGTACTTTCATAAAGTGTAGCAATTTAACTTGGAAGGATATTTTGTTTTTCGTTTTTTTCAACTTAAAGTTATTGAGTCGTTGGAGAATATCAAAATTTTCTGATTTCCCTAAGCTTTCATCTTTTAATTTACATTCTTATACGTTGCAAATTGTTAGTTAGAACTTGCTGGGTTTATAGCACCAAGCTGGCCGCTGAATTCAGTGTTATTTTTATTGCTACAGTAGAAGTCTTTTTAACCGGCACCGGACTTTGCAGTTGCAGGTTAATATCACTCATGGAAGCAAAAAACAATTTATAGACACGCTAGACATAAAAGGAAAACACCATCAATTGCTTAAAGCAGTTAGAGAAGAAAAAACAATGAATAAATATATATAAAGCTTGACCAGCGAGTGCCGGTTTAAAGGAATTCTACTGTAAAGTATGTCACTCCTCCCCTACACAGTCACTTTTACCCTAAACGATTTAATGAGAAGCCTTAGCCTGTTTCATTCTAACTTACTCAAGTTTGAAATCATGGATAAATAAGGTTATTGTACAGATTTATATTCCTTGAAAATATGCAGAAAGTGGTCGCTTATTAAAATCTAAGCCGTTTAATAGTTTATTAAGTTGACACGTGTCGTGTCACGTAATGTTTGAAGGAAACTAGAATTAATTTTATCTGGAGAAGTTTCAATTGCAGTGCGTTACTTCACTGTTTTTACGCATTCAAGGTTCAAACTCAAGTTCTCTTTGTTGCTACTTATACCGCTGAGACGTGCATGAGGTCATGTGTAATTATCACGATGTTGATGTTTGAAATGTTGACCTTTAAAATCGTGGATGTTACTTCTTGAACAGATGCCATTTTTTTGCGATAATGAGGCTTATGATGAGCTTTGCTATTTTTTATTGACAATGAAAAGTCTTCGTTCACCTGGAACGTCTAATATATTTCTACCGATCGTACTCGGTATGGACACGTGATTTTGGTTAATTATGATAAATGCCCATAATTTTGACATGTTTTCCATTATAAAATATTACTTATTGTAATCTCATGAAAGTGAATTTTTCGCTCGAAGAGCAAAAGTAATCTGACTTACGATTATCTTGTTTGTACTGTTTTGTTCAATGAACATTACCAGTCAAAATATTGAAAGTGTTCTTGGTTACTCGATAACTTTTCGCAGACACTCTTGTAAGCTCCTAGACCAGATAGCATTTTATTATTTTCTGCCTCCAGTCCCCCCTCCTGCAGCCCAACAGCTAATCAATGACTTCAGTGGCTACCGCAATGCGTTCTCATAACATCTATGGTGACATCGAATGTTTGTTGTGTGGCTAGAGAAGTATATTATTCGTGGGATCTCTGTTAATGTCTCTTGTGCTTCTCCATGTGTGATAATGAATTTAGCGACCTCAATGCTGGAAGGTAGTTGTAGGCAAGACTCTGTTTCTTTCGGTTAATAGAAGTTTGGATCAAAATGTACCGTTATGTGAGCAGTAAGGTGTTGTTACTTTCCGTTGCTTTCAAAATTGAATAACCATTTGTGCATCACTATGGATGCATGCCATTGATTAAGCTTGAAGAATAATAAAACCAGGGCGAAAGTTCAATTATTACTGTATGGGTGCATGGAACTTTAGAATTATTTCAAAAACACTACCGTCTCAGCTTAAATTTGACTTGTCAGGACTGTATATTTTTGTAAAATTTGGAGTAAATGCAGAAGGACAATGTGAACTTTTTACCCATCACGTCGGGCTTTAATATCCATCATCGAGTGACACCATATAAGATCGAATTCGAACGTCTGAGAATAAATAACTGCCGATAAAGAACGTATTCCGCGTAGGTCATTGCGCTGGTGAACTAAGTTACTTCCTTTACCATTTAATGCACATCCATGTAAAAAATGAACCATTCTCGCAATTTTTTACACACTTTGATACTAGGAAATAATGATATATTTTACCTGCTAAAGGCAAGACAGCCATCTCGAGAATTTTTTTTTGGGCTCCAACCACAAAGTTATATACAGCACGAAGAACAGACACTTCCCAGACACACTTCTTTCAGCAGCTTTGTTATGAGCAACCAGCGGGAGAACTTTAAAACATTGATTCATGCTGGATTATTGAAAAGAATTTCGTCCTTATGCTTCCGTTCTATGCAATTCAGATATTTATCCGAGAATTTCTGCCGTGATTATGGTACGTTTATAAATTCGGATAAATATCCATAGATATGTAGCCTTACGATATTTTGAACTATGATTCAAAACGATACTATCACGAACCGTAGCAATACCCTCACTATTTACGGCGATTGGCGGCAGTGCATTCAGTAACTACTAAGTCATAACCGTATACTAAATAGTATGTTCACAAACTACTAGATATCAGTAACCGTGCCACCTACCACGGGACACAGCAGTACCCTGGCCAGCCATCATATCTGAGTTATACCCTCATGATCAACCACTTAATAACGATCACAGCAGTACCTCCACGAGCTCTTTGTCACAGTAATACCTGCACCAGCTAGTGAACCACAGCAATACCTACATCACCTAACGTAAGACACAGCGGTATGTTCTATACACCAGCTAATGTGAATGACAGGTGTAATCTCGTTGAAAAACTCGAATTTTAGTGGCGTAGTCATCACAAATATCAAAATATTTCTCGTAAGGAATCGATTACACATTAGTTACAGGGGTACCTTCCCTTGCTGACGCACTGACAACAGAGACAAAAGCCACTCTCAGCAGCAGGGCGACAGCATCCCGACACAATTGGCTGAGTTCTACCAGAGCACGATCCTTGAGGCCGTTCACTCGTATTACCTGACTGTGAATGCGACGGATCCTCACTGCTGACACACATGGAATGAGGCGGTCGTACCTCATGCAGCGTCGTGATCTTCTCTCTTGAGTCACAGCGAGCAGCTGAGCATCCGCTTGAGCAACGTTGCAGTAGAGGCTGCGAACTGCAGCTAGAAACTTGAACTTGTTCCAGCGGGGCGGAGGAGAAACGAGCTGTTCAGGTTACAAAGTAAGAATTAGGAGTTTAGTTCAACAGATAACTGAAGTTAAAAACAGCCATACGCATTGCTGAATTAAAATAAAGAAAAATCACTAAACGTGGAGATTCTTTTCGGTGTAACGAAATACGTTTATTTATCTAAGAAATTTACTCTATTTATTTGAAATACCAAAAAAGTCGTGGCTACTTTATAGGTTAAATAATTTTTCAAAATAAAATGTTGATGATAAAGAAATGTTCGTATAAAACATACGAATAAAATCGGTGGAGGGATCAACTCTAATAAAGATGAACAATAAATCTGATGAGAAATCAGGCTGTTGACACTCCTTAAACAGGCAATTCATAAGAGTGCAAGCGTCCAGCCAACCAAGACCAAGTCACGGACACGTTCAACATACTGCTCACACGCAGAGAACACAGATGTCGTACGAAATAACGATCATCTATACAGAAGTGGCCCCCAAGAAAACCGACAATATGAAGGAAGGGAAACTCCGTTTTAAATCAAATTAAAAAGCTGCGGCAAAATTAGTAACATGTGTAACAAAATTATTATGCTCAATTGAAATACACATGCACTATTCAGAACTTGATTCGGTCAACTAACCTGTCAGTTAGTGACATGTGAAGTGCTCTAGTAGCATTCATCATCTACAGCTGCTATAAAGAAGCCTAGACTCGAAACCTTGACTTCAATATGCCGTACTTGACAGTGAATTAGAAAATGAAATATAATCGAAGTAAATTTTGAATTACTTTGATAAATGGTTGATATTCTTGAATTAATAATCCCGCCTCGATTTAAAGCACTGCATCACGTTATTGTTAAGTATTGCACAGTGTATGAATAGTGACGTCAACGAAGTTTAACGGGATTTGAAAGGTGAAACCAAAAATACTCAAAGACGGAGAGAGAGAGAGAGCAAGTTGAGTAGGAAATTCAAAGGCTCAGTAAAGATGGGAAGTTATGATGACTAGGAGCGCGCTCCAATTAGACCATTACGATTCTTCAAGGGATACAGACCAATTGTTTAAGTACTTCCAGCCATTAATACTCCAGGTGACCAGTGGAAGACTTCCATCAATTATCCAGGGAAACTTAAAAGATTTTAATTGGTGTGCAGTACAGTGCACAACATATCAATGTTCAGAAATTATTGCAGTTTGAAATAAAACTCAAATGGGGAAACTATCAGGGAGAGGAATTGATGTCAAAAAGAGGATGTGCAACATAGAAACCGTTCAATTCAATACACAAGTCATTTCATTATTTCTTTGAGATTTCTTCCATTAAATTGTCGTGTCCTCCAGAAGTAATTAGAAATTAAACTTAGAGGGCGGGGCAATATGTAGAACTTTATTCTCATAGGATTCCCGTTTTTAACTTCCACATAATTAACCGAATTCCTATATAAATAATGTCATGACCTATTTTACGATTATTTTGCCTGATGAACAAACATATCCAACTTTCTTGCAGCACTACAACCAATATATTTCTTAGATACAACTATGAATGATTGCGTGATGCGCGTTAAGCATTTCGAGGTTGACCGCTACTTCAGAAGATAATAATACGCGAGAATCATACGCTAAACTCTAGAGCGCGATTCGAAAACTTTGAGAAGTGGTCCAACGAAAGAATAAAATAAATATAAGTGTTAGTAAAACAACTCATAGTGCATAAGGGCTCTAACCGACGTGGGGTAACAGACGTTGCCGTTTTACAATATAAATGAAAATCACAATTTTACCTCGACTAAGCCCATGAGAGCAACGGTGTCTACAGCCCTCCTCGGAGCGTTGTCGGTATGTCTGGTTCGATTGGTCGTAAGGATCCCTGAACACAAAAGATCAAGAATACATTAAAGGCAACTGCTTATGTATCATAGAAGGTGAACAAATATTATATTAATCGCATCGACTTAAAAGTTCAGTTTATGTTTGCTGGCACGAAACAGAAGTCCACAGAATATAATATTTATTATTGTTCCAACTATTTCTTTCACTTTTGTTCCAAAATTTAGAATTAATAAGAATGTCTACGTATTAGTGGTACAAATTAGAAGTAGTACTTCTAATTTGTATCACTAACACGTAGACATTGTTATTGATTCTAAATTTTGGAACAAAAATAAAAGTGAAAGAAATAGTTGGAACAATAATAAATATTATATTCTTCAACAACCGCATGCGCTCGGAGTGTTGTAACAGTGGCATAGATCATTTCGCCAAGACACATATTAAAAATTGAAGTAGAGGAACTATTTGCGACAATTGCACAGGAGGTCGGTTACACGGTACACCGGCCTGTCCCTACAAAAGAGAAGTAGAAAACCGAGAAGTCCTACTTAATCAATCTAAACTTACGATAACCTTTAGCAACAAGAGTAACTGATTCTGCGATGAATAGCTGGAGTTACCACTGAGGAGCGCTAATTCTCTCCGAGCTACACTGACAAGGACAGACACTATCAACATATTTCCCTCGTTTTCGAGTGAAGCCCTCAAAAATCCTGTATATTCCCAGCAACACGAACCCACACAAATGTCAGTATGAATTGCATACAGTTAGCAAAATACACAACTATTTTTCTTATCGTACTTCATATCGACAGTATTCTGTGAAAGCCTTGGAGAATGGACAGAAATAACAGACCAACGAATTCCTTATGTACAAACGATGGCATGTAAAATTTAAATACTTTATTTTTGTCGCTAAGGACAGTTACTAATAGTATTTGATTCCACGACACTTCACCAGAGTACCAACAATGGTTGTCCATTCCCACACTGTAGTTTCAAATCTACAAGTAAATAATTTATTTCACGACCATTACTAAGAAATAATTATGAGTAACTTACCTGGAAGGAAAAACTGGAACGGAAAACTCTTCCTGTGCGCAGCAGTGTCCCATTTTTCCTGGCACGTCCGCGACGTAACTCGACACTTGGCAGTAATCTGCAGTAGCAAGTCGGCGACTAGAGGCATGTCCAAGAGTCGCAGAACCGTACTGACGGGAAGGACACTGGATCACATCACCACTGGAGGAACAGTTGCAGTCGCTCTCAAAACGATAAGGCTTGATCGCAGAATAACCTTGTAGGGAAGTCTGGCGAGCTAAACACTCGCATGTAATGAATTCAGTTCCACCATGACTAGATTCGTAGCCAGAATTATCACTCAACTGGGACCGGTCAGAGGTGGGCGGTCTAGCAAATTGTTCACCACGACATCCCCTGAAGGTAGAGCTAGCGGAGCTACGCGAAAAGCAATTTTGGTTAGCACAATGTTTCAGAGTAGCATAATCTAGAGCATGCCCACACGGAGGCATAGACTGCCCAGTCGCAATTTCCATATCCCGCACAGTGGGAGCAATTCTTTCCAGACCGTTATCAACCGCTCTCTCTGAAATTTCGACGGTATTTGACACTGGCACAACAGTAGATTGTACCGTCATGGCCCTTCGATACAAACATTTAATTTCAGAAGACGATGAGCTTGGAAGACTCGGAATTCCTATGGAACCCTGAACTTTTTCGTTTGAACGATCAGTAAATGTAACATGATGATTGCTTGAGGAACGACACAGGTCTTCGTCGCCGTGCCTCCATCCGGATTCAACAGATTGTGAAATCAAACATTCTAAAGGGGCTGGTTGATCTTCAATGCTATTGGCAATCGAATCAGTAAACTCAGACTTCCGCTGCCATTTCATTAGTTCTTCGTGTGGAAACTGAGCTAGCTTACAGCGGCGCTGCTTTTCTCTTTTAACAATCTTTCTTCTTCCTTTATCTTCAAGATTCGATTCTGTACAAGCCTCCAAATAAGTCAGAGGGTTGACTATCACTGTTCCAGGTTCTATAGCCGGAATGCTTTTATTGAAGGGAGTTACGAGAGCCACACTCAAATTGGGGTTACTATCAACAGTCGAAAATTGTGATGAAGTCCGAACATTCCTCTTCTTTTCCTTCAAGCAGTCATGTCCATTCTTACTGTCATTCGATTGAGCAACCGTCAATTGTTGACAGAATATTGCTGTGTTACTTGGTGCAGTTACCTCCAGTAGATGACTCATCACACCAGAATCATGATATACAGATACTGCCAAAGGTTCTTTTATCCTGTCTAGATCATGAGATCGACAGGGTTCACGCTGGAGCTTACGTTCATTCCTCGCGAGAAGCAACCTAGGACTACAAATAACTTGCTCGGGATGGATGGAAAAGTCCAGGGCAGACGGCAGCGTGTCAACAGGAACATCAGAGCATGGAGTGACACTTTTCTCTGTAAAATTAAAATAATGAAATAATTATTACCTTGCACTCACAGGACGTGCAGCATAAAAAACCACTAGTAGAATAGAATAGAGAATAGAATAGATTGAGGCTATAGGAACGAACCTTCTGGCCCATTCTTGGGTGGGATAATTACTTCGATAATTATTCGGTTGTTTACCCAAGTCCCATGCCGTAATTCTAGCCGCGTCAACCATGGCGGCAGCGGGATTCGAACCCGGGTCTTCCCGCTCGCAAGCGGATTCGCTAACCAGTCGACCTAGCTGAAATAGACAGTCGTGCTGGGGGTTGCTTGCACGGCATACCGGCCTCCTGCACCTCACACACAAGGAAGAATAAAGGCAAGATCCTACATCAGGACCCACAATAGATTCCTGCACTAGGCGTTGCAAACTGTGAAGAATAAGGTCTGACGAGGACAGACACTGACAATACACGCCAGTCTCGTATCAAATCAAGTACTTACAAGTTGTAAAAATTTGGGTTAAAGGAATTGCGCATGACTAAACAGTATAGAAAGCAGATGAGTTTTTTAAAAAGATATACCAAAAACTTGCGCTCTCAGTCAATGAGAAATTGACTAAGTCAAAAAAAAATCAATAAATACAAAAATTAATTGAAATTCGCTTACAATTCCCTGATGTACACATAGATACCAATGTGCTCACGAAGTTTCATCCAAATCGGAGACATCGAAAAAAACTGAAAAAAATCTCATGAAAAAGTCGAAAAAATCAAAAACTATGGGACAAAAATAACATTGAATCACATTTGTGGGATGAGCACATCAATACCAATGTGCTCACAAAGTTTCATCCAAATCGAAGACCTAAAGTGAAAAAGTGAAAAAAAATCGTAAGGGATTTTTGCCCTTACGATTTTTGCCAAAAATCACAAAAAAAATATTTTCGAAATTTGCTTTTCCCCTGATCCGGTTAGTTGATCTGAACTAGAAACTGTTAGCAGAAAAGAATTATCGTCATTTTTGACGAAATTATGAACAAAAAACCAGCGGCCTCCTACAACTGGATCCACAACAGACTCCTGTGCTGAGCGTTGCTGTTTGCTGGGCTGTCACAGAATTTAAGGTTATGACCTCGGAGCGCGAAGTCCCCCAAAGGTACCCTGACGAGGACAGATACCCAGTATTTCTTCGAGTGCACATTCGAAGACAAGGAAGAAGAATAAGGGAATAAAAGAAGTAGAACAAACAGAGAAGCGGATTTAAAAACAAAAAAAGAGGTCAGGGAAAATAAATGAGGGATGGGAAATAGCAATGAAAACAAAAGGAAATGGAAAGTATGAAGGGCAGAGAGAAGGGAAAATATGGACAAAAAAAGAAGGGAAAATATGGACAAAAAAGAAGGGAAAATATGGACAAAAAAAGAAGGGAAAATATGGACAAAAAAGAAGGGAAAATATGGACAAAAAAAGAAGGGAAAATATGGACAAGAAAGAAGGGAAAATATGGACAAGAAAGTAGCATCTTCCGGAGTTTTCATATGTTTTCTGGAGTTTCTCGTAATATATGAGATTTAACAATCGATAGAGCAGTGATGTAACGTTTCCTAATAGCAAAAATAACAGAAACAAGTCACAGTGACCACGACCACTAACCGATGACTCTGGACGACATAACTGGGCTGCCAGTGCTGTTGTACGAGACAGCATGGAGGCTGCAGCCGACTACTGACTCCGAGCTGCTACTGGTAGGGACTGACGTATCACGGTGCGACCCATACCTCACGGACAAAAATCAACAATGTTTAGGAAACATTGAACTTAGGTATAATCTTCCATTAAATGAATTAAAGAATACTATGCAAAGAAACGTAATTCGTTTTGCTGACTAAATAATTTTCTAGAGCATTTAGATGTGCAGTATATCTAGGATTGGGTTGGCCAATGAGCCAGTTTGGTTCTTAAGAGAAGTTGAAATCGAAAAAATCTATCAAAATATTTTTGGTCCATGTTAACTACTGGTATGCTCAAAAATGTGGCAAAAGATGGGACACATGTAGCATATTTTTTCTATTTTAAGCCCACCGAATTGAGCAATTGTTTGCACATAAAGTTAAGGCAGCCACCGTAGTCGAGTGGTATGCGGCCCGTGTTCTGTATCGGGTCTCTGCTTGTGCAGAAAGACTGCGTGCGGGTTCGAAACCCGGCAATGAATACGAGCTGTTTCTCGTTTCACGCCGTGAGCTCGCACTTATCGGTAAGACCTCAACTCATCGCCCATGGACACATCCCAGGATCGTTGCATGGAGCTCACCATCATCCTTACTCTAAGAATGTTAACCTTAAGAATTTAAAATCCAATGTACTAAATGTCTATGTACTGTGTACTTGATTGGAAATAAAGATTGTTTTTTTTTGTAACTCGATATAAAACTTGATGAAGTGTATGGATACAAATTAACAAATCTCACGACGTCCCTCAGTTCCAGTACCTTACTTTGATAAGATCATCAGGCTCCAATACTCTTTACAAAAGCTATTGTTACTATTGTCAAGTTTGACTATCTCTAAATGTTCAAGCATTTTTAGGTTCTCCATAAAACCTGTAGGACTGTTCACCTGCTAAATAAGGAACATAATCGGAACTTTATTTCGAAATTTGTCAACGCTACCGTAATAAATTAAGAATATCTCTGATAAACAAAAAAATTAGTCACAGTGAATACTTTTCAACCATTATAACGTTATTCTTTAAATATGATACTAAAATAGTCTGCTCTTTCTAATTCTATTAATATTAAATAAAAAATCCTCTTTCAATTAATATGAAACCACAATGTTGCAGCAGGTTAACACGTTGACTCCGAAGTGGTACGTATGTGTACCATTTAGGTTAGGTTCTGTAATTCTTCCAGATTCTTCTAGTAACTATGCGTACAAAGTGAAGTTTTACACCAGTCAGGCAATCGGAGTCAACGTGTTAAGAAAGCGTCATACAACTAGCGCTGACCACAAACTTTCATTAACAAACTCACTTCTTCCAGATGCTGGCAAGATTCTTCCTTGTCTCTGCCACCACATCTGATGGAAGAACATTGTCTCAGGTCACAAAATGAAACGATTGTTTGAAAGTTATAAACAGACAAGCGATCGAAAAATAGCTTCCACTGCTGTTAAAAGCTGAAAAAAGTTAAAAGTGCTGAAAAAACAAGGACCTAAAAAATCAATGTGAAGCAGAATTGAAACTTGCGTACTTATTAGACTCGTAACTATTTCGTACATTTGTTACTCTTACACTTTCATTTCTTAATTACTTTTTCGCTTGGCACTCAGTGGTTTCGCTACTGTGTTGCAGACCCGAATTCTGTTGGCTTGTGAAGATTCATTTTCATTTTAAACTCAATATCATAGATAATGATACATTTCTGCACACATTGGGAGATGGCAAATTAGGCACAAGTCACTTGCAGCACTGCCACACTATAGGTTTTGTGGTTACCTTCCTCATTCATTGGCGTGTCTACGTCTTCACTCATCAGTCTCTCTATCCTTCAATTCTACAGAATCTGCTACAGCAAAATCAACAAAAGTCGGTAATTTGGAAACATAGTTCACAACTTGGAGCGGATACATCCAGCATTTCGTTCAATCACTACAAATAGAATACGAGAATTAAAACCATGGTAAATTTCTAAGCATATCTCTGCTTACCAGACAATGGAATAAATACTTCAGCAAAAATACGCAGTATTAACAGCTCTGCATGATTATTCCTCCATTATTACAAGAATTTTCAGCATCATCTAAACGGGAGTTTCATACCTTGAATCATTAAAAAGTAGTAATCATTTCTTCTCCGATCTTTTCATTCCATCACAAGATTTTAATCTATCAAATATTTTTATCATTCACTGGTAAAAATCCAACATATTTGCAATTAAATTATACTACACAATAAATCTGTATAGAATACTTGGTCACAAAACAGCCTACACGAAGTGGTTTTCGCTGACATGCGAGCGAAACGAAAAAATTCAGCAACTTCACGGAACGTGCTCATACTCGTGCATGAAGTGCTGGGTGAGAGACACCTACCTACATGCTGCAGTACGCAACGCATAGGCCTGAGAAATAGACAATAGAAATATGAAGTGAATGGTGAAGCAGCATGCATATTTACCTCTTCCTTCTCCGAGACTGATGATGCTTTCATCAAGTTTCTCCCCAATGCGTGACAAGAACCTCTGGTAGTCGACCGTCTGCACACTCAAGTCCAAAAACAAGAGAATGTGTAGAATCAATATTGACATACTGATACTTAATATTTTCTATCCTTATTCGAGAAAGCAGTATTAATGCCAAATAATTTTATTCCGATTTCCCAAATGGTAATTTTCTGAAATAGATTTTTGTCTTTTTTATTCTATCCTTAAATTAAATAATAAACTAACGTCCGAAATTCGAGATGGGTGACAACCATTTCGTTGACAGCCACGCCAAATTTTTCTTATTGCAAGACGAATAAAATTACGAACAATAAAACGACAATCACAACACAAACTGCACCTAAATGTGTGTTGTGTAATAAAAAATAGCGAAATTTTTTTACTTAACATTTCGACGTAAGCAATAACGTCAACGTCTGTCTCCCAGTAGAAAATAAACTGCAATACTCCTCTGAGATGAGCATGAAAGTTGTGTCATTCTATATAAAATCGTTTTCTATCAAAATAGTCAGCGCAAGCAACTCGAAAAAGCCGGAGTACGTTCTCGTACGAACTCCTGTATTCGTCCACTTATTAACAAAGAATTCTACACATACATCATATTATGAAACAGGGACCCCACTCAGCGGCACATAACATTACTATTATTCTACCAATTACCCAACGCCAGATCCTGCTTTCCTAAGCAAGCTGCATTTGTCCTATCCAGCGCTTCCTTCAAAGTGCTCTAGCTCTATCTACAAAATCTTCACTCATACAACACTGGTCTTAATAATGACAAATTGCAAAACAGTGATTCCTAATCTACCTTAAAAATAACTAAGACATATTGAAGTCGTGGGTAGTCTGACGTTGCCTACACATTCTGTAAACGCAGAAGCCTAACGATTAGGAACGAACATTGCAGTTTTGAGCAGTTGATAGTTATAGTGCAGTTGATAGTTATCCTAACCTCACGTGAGGTCAGGAAAACTATCAAGTTCCTTAGAATCCCATCTTAAATGAAAATGACCATTCCTAAACTCATAAACGTGATATAAATTACAAGAGTAGACAAATACAATTCAAATGATCAAAATACAAAATAAGTGAAACAAAAATTGAAAATAACATACCCAGGCACATTATCCCTTTGAAGTTTCACGATTGTTTTTACACCAGAGGTGTAGCTGATCAGCATGTAAACGCATTACACAACAGAACACATCAGCGACATCGACCCCACTTTTATTGAGAAGCGTTTTTGTAGCTAAGCAATCTCGCACTCTTATGGTCACCTCGTCAGATACATGATTGCTTGAACAAGGCAAAGGCTTTCAATAAGGTTCTCCTCGGTAGCAGAAGCCAGTAACGTCTGATTCAGTAGCACCAGAATTAGCCCGTTCGTGCATATGCCCGGCTATTCCTTCATGCTGGTGCCCTCAGGATTGTAGTGTAGACTCGCCACTGATTCAAAGGTTGGGGGCGAAGAACTTTTCTATCAAAATGCTCAACCTCCCACAAAAAAACTACTCTCTTATCATACAAAAAACGCAACGTGATATCGTACAACTAATAAGAAGTCGTACCTAGATAGAAACTCTTCGTAAAGTATCAAATACGATGACATTTCCCCCTACGAATGTTCAGGGCAACAAGGATTTCTGTCGTTCAAGAACACTGTACTTGTATGGGCGTCCATATCCGGTGCGAGGGCAATAGAATAGAACATGGCAGCAGAAACAAGTTTGGTGCATTCTTGGGTTGCTACCCAAGTCCCATGACGTCTAACGTAAAGGCATCAATCACGCATATGCATCTCATAAACAGACATTTCAGTCACATTTCAGTTCCCAAAGTTAAGAAGGATATGGAATCAGTACTTTATAGAAATGAGTTTCTTATTCAATATTTGTTGAGACCAT
This sequence comes from Trinorchestia longiramus, assembly GCA_006783055.1. Taxonomy (NCBI): domain Eukaryota; kingdom Metazoa; phylum Arthropoda; class Malacostraca; order Amphipoda; family Talitridae; genus Trinorchestia; species Trinorchestia longiramus. The sequence continues at coordinate 236,217 of VCRD01000062.1, forward strand.
TTTTGAATGTGTTCACCGTGCCAACAGAAATATTTTCGAGTACCTGGTTCCTGGTTATAGCAATTTTAACTGGAAAAAAGTTTTAAGCCTGGGATGTGAAGTTTCTTATTATTAGTTTATGGCCGTTATTTTTGGTTTACACATTATCGTCTGCCGAAAAGCCCTTCTAGGGTAACATTGTTAAAGCCGTTGAAATATTTCGAGTATAGGTCTCGATGAGTTGTCGTCGCAGTCTTCTCTTTTCTACAGAAATGAGCTCAGTCTGCTGAAGAAGCATTTCGTAGTTGAGATTGCAAACTTCATACGTCATCTTTGTCGCTTTACGCTACATTTTTTCCTTTTTTAAACATTTCTTCATTGTGTAGGAGACCATAGTTGCACTGCATCTTCTCGATGTGGTCGCACTAACGCTTTATAGAGCGGTAATATGATGTTCTTTGAATTGCATTAAAAAATTCTTGCAATGAGCCAAGGATCCTGCTCACATTTCTAACGCATTTTCCCCTTGTTTGTCATTCTTGAGATTTTCACTGATAATGATACCAAAATCTCCTTGTTGCTGTACTTGTTAAGCATCTAGTAAATAATTCTTCAGCTCTAAACCATTGAAATACAAACTGAAATCCTAAGCAAGAGAACTAGTTAAACCAAACCTTTTCAGGAGAGGTTAGCTATATTCTCGAAAATTACTCTCCATTTTAACGTAAACAATATATTTTATGCCTGATGTTAGAAATTAGATAATCATCCAACAAAATATCAGATCTTTCAAAAAGTAAACTTTACTTTAATTCTACATATACGTTAACTTAAACTGTTAACTCCCCAAAGATGTCGCAAAGAAACTGTACAAATGCAAGATTGAAATTCTGTTAGTTCTTTGTAAAAAGAAAGGAAAGGACAAGAAAGTTATTTAGCTCGAGACAACTCTCTATATAAGGCAATCCATTCATATCTTAGCCTTAGTCGAGCTGCAACATCAGGACGGAATTCTGGGATCGGCGATACATGAACTTCAATCGCACTCCTATTCTTTTTCATCATGCAAGAAGACTATGTCTACCGAGGAATTACTGCAGATTAATATAGTTTCTTTCATATCTACTCTAATTTATTTAAAAGATCAGTTAGAATACAATACAGAACAGCATGAATAATGTTTTAAAAGGTCATATCTCATAGACTGCTAACAGGCTCTTTGGTCTAGGGACAAGCTGAATTATCCCTCCATATGGCGGATCTGCGTCTGAGTACTGCAAAGATGTAAGAGATGAAGGCAGCTGAAAAAATGTATCACAGCTGGCCAATACGATCGCCATGACTGTGCAAGTAAGTGGCGCTATGTGTTCAAGACTAAAAATTTTTATTAAGAGGCTCACCGGTCTCTTCTCTTCCTGATTTGAAGTCCTCCGAGGCTCGACGTCCTCGAACAACTGACCGCCACCGGAGGTCGCTGTAATGAATCAAAAGCAACCAAAATCAATGAACTCTACGCATATGCTGAAGACGGCCTGTAATTAAATATAAATCATCTCTATCCAAACCATGAATGGCATCAAACTTAAAACACATTAATATCCAATTTCAAATTAGCGTTCAGCCCGAATCACCTGCTATAACTGACAACTGTCGTTTTTTTGTAAATGGTTTTTGTAACCTATTAAATTGAGTACAGGAACAAAGAATTTCGAAGTTACCCATACACAACTGCCAACAGTCGAATTGTGGAGATACGAACACGGCTTTGGAACTCCAGACTGCGAAGCAGGGCCAAGTTCTATGCTTCCCCCACGACGCTTGGCAAAACGGGTTTGACTCTTGGGTCGAGGTTTGTCGCGTTTAGTTGTTGTAACTTGTTTCGAAGTTGATGCTTCATTCTTAGAATTGTAGTACCGACAAGAATGTTTCACATTTTTTTGACGGAAGCATTCCTGAGCGGAGCAATTATCACGTGCAGAAATTTGGCTGGCGCCTGAATCATCAAGAGATGACCTCTGATTGGAACTGCTGTCCGCACTGTCTGGATTGGCGAGCTCGAGGATACGGACCAAGTTGGCATCCGCACGAGCTTGCATTTCTGGGCTGAGACCTGGCAACACAACACCAGTGAGTCAACGTCGGCCTTTGTTAGTAGACGTTCATACATGGACTTGCAGGCCCAGTTTTGCATGCTACGGGTTGCAATGAAGCATTGGATGTGAAATGAAATATTGAATATGGAAATGAAGCATTGGATGTGGAAATGAAACATCAGATGTGAAAATGAAACATTGGAGGATATGGAAATGAAACGGATGTGAAAACGAAACGTTGGATGTGGAATTGAAACATTGGACGTGAAAATGAAACATCACCAGCTTGGTCGACTGGTGAGCGAGTCTGCTTGCGAGCGGAAAGACCCGGGTTCGAATCCCGCTGCCGACATGGTTGACGCGGCTAGAAATACGGCATGGGACTTGGGTAAACAACCGAATAATTATCGAAGTAATTATCCGACCCAAGAATGGGCCAGAAGGTTCGTTCCTATAGCCTCATTCTATTCTATTCTATTTGATGTGGAAATGAAACATTGGATACGGAAATGAAACATTGGATGTAGAAATGAAACGTGGAATGTGGCATAAAGTTTAGCAATGAAGCAATAGAATGGCAATAAAGTATAAAGTTTTGCAATAAAATGTTATATATGGCAATGAAACATGACGTAGCAGTGAAACACCAGATGTGACAATTAAGGCAAATCGTATTATGCTCGATGTTTAATTTTCAAGATATTATAACTATATAATATCTCGAATTATAAAATTATATACATATATACTTCATTTATAATTTTACATGCATTATTCTAAGTTTCCGCGTCAATAAAATGATCTCTATGAAAATGTCATTTGTTGTCAAACTCATTTTTAATATAAATCCAATTACCACTAGCTGCATCATATTAGGATTAAGACTAGATTAAGTGGAGGGATATAGTATTAAAGAAACTCTTCGAGTGACTAGATATACATGCAACAGAAAAAAATGAAGAGGAAAGAGAACATACTTTACTATGAAACTAAACCAAAAATCACCGATTTTACTATTTACTCAGCCAACTAGTTGATGCTGCAGTCAAATGCTGAGAAACTCTTGCTGAGTAATACTGACGACGACAGACACTATCATCATAACACCTCTCAAGATGAAGCAAAGCATTGGCTACGTCCTACGAACAAATTCCAGAGATTTAGAAATTTCTCACAGAGGAAATTTCATTGGGCAAGCCTCTTCGTAGAATAGAATACTACTAGAGTTGGCAAATAATAACACGAGTGAACTTACACAATGCTTAATAGTCTATAATTACTTATAGAAGAAATAAATCAGATATATCGATCACATAAATTGTGCAGGATAAATTTTAAAAATATTAAATAGACTTCTAAAACACTATCTGATTGAGAATTCTACTTAGTGAGTAAGGGGAAAAATAATAACTGTGATACTACAAAGACTCGTGAAGATTAACAAGAGATTTAGTACATTACAAAAATTATTTACACATTCCTGTAATCAGAGAAAATAAAATAAATAAATAAAAGAACTTTAATTTCAATAGAGTATACAATACATATACATTGGGTTTTAAATTCTTAAAGTTAACATCTTATGAATAGTGACGATGCTTATCGATAAGATCTTCAGAGAAGTAGTGATGCTTCAAGCGAGTCCTCTGTGCTACAACTTGAAGTCGAGGCTCGTAGGGGCGTGTCAATGAGCGTGGTTGAGGTGTGGCTTGTGCTAAGCGTCCAACGAAGCAACTGTTGGAAATGTTCTTCTAGCTGTAAATGGTCACAAATAAAAACGTGACAGCTACGGGGAACAATCCCGGCATTCCGTATAGCAGACGAGTACCATTGTAGGGCATTCCGCATTGTAGGCGGGTACCCCCAAACCCTCACCAGTCGGCCACGCTGGGAGTGACAAGGTAAAATATGGCTTTTTCAAGTTTAGTTAGATGAACATTTTCAGAGGGAAATTCAGCCATTCAATTGTAAAAATCAGGAAGAGATTTGCAACGTGTCGTGAATAGAGGCGTTCCATGTCACATGGGCAGAGACGCAACCGACAAAAAAAAATCGTTTTCTAGGGTACTGAAATCTCACATCGAAGCTTAATTTAGTGGTTAACCTACAAAATGAAATCAATAACACATTGATATGTGTATAATTAGGGTGTGGGAATTTCTATTTTGCAAACTTTTTATGGCGATTACTCATAACTTGCTTTCAGCATCTTTACCCTTGTGCCACTCAACGCCTCAGCTGCTTCATGACACAGGCCATCATAACAATGAGACAACAGCACTGCATTATTATTTTATTTACCTTTTGATATTATTCCTGAAGTTTTGCCTTTAGCAAAGATACCCCATTTCATCTGGAAAAAATAAAAACAAAAGATAACAATGTTGATTAAGTATGAAGTTCAACTGAGAATCCAAGTAGTGTTTTTAGAGATGTTAAGCATTCCCAGTTATACGACATGCAGCGTATCTCACATACAATAAACTTTAAATACAGGTAAAACAGTTACTGCGGCCGGGATGCGTTCCTAGAAATAAGCTGTGTTTGGCAGCAATGACCGTGCTAGGTTTTGTCAAATTTTAATTTTCCTTAGGTATTATTTCCAGGATTTCATAGAACCCTTCATATCGGTAATGCTGCTCCTATGGCTGACTAGAACGGCTGCCACACAGTGCACACAAAAATTCGCACTTCAAAAACTTACTACACTTTGTTATAACCTTATTTTTGATACTGTGGCCACTCTAATTTATAATGTTCAGTAAGTATTACATTCATTTAATAATTATGTGCAGATATGCTGATTATATTGAATGGCATTTTGATTGACAAGTATTAATTAACTTTCTACATTTCAAACTAATCGATAATGTATTTGTTCATTGATTTATTAGCTATCTTGCTTCTACACATTGTCTTTGATTAGAACAAGCTTCAAATGTTTTGTGAGGAATGACTGCAAAAAAATGCAACACTTTATATTTTTGCAATAAAATCCAGCATTATCCATACTTTAAAACACATCCCAGCCGTGGTAACAGTTTTACTTATCTTGAAAAAAAAAAAACATTAAATGTGTTACTTTCTTGCAGTCACTACTTGCAAAACATTTTGAGCATTTAGGGGCAGAGCACCAAAGTAGCTATTTGTAGTGATGTCTCTTATAATCATTCTTCAGTACCAACCCTCAGACATCTCTTCATCCGAGCAGACATTGAATATCTTTATGTTGTGTCTTACTCGGAGTGAGCGCCTGAGGGAGTAAGGGACCGGAGAAAAACCCAATAGGAGAAAAGGCAATTAAAGGTAGGATGAGTTTAGTACTTTGTACTTAAGCATTTGAATATTTTGTTAATTATTATTTCTTTGTTTGCTTTGCTGCACACTCTTGACGTAGAGTACTGGCGTACTGACATCTTGCCAGGACGCATAGAGTGAATGGCGAGTTGGAGCACGTGCACTTCTTGTTAGTCCGTGGGTTGTTTGAGCCCCATCCTGTCCGCAGACAGGATGGCTGGTTTATGCAACCTTTGCTCTCCTGTTGGCTGTGAATTGAGTTATTCAGGTGATAAGAGTTCTTGGCGGAGATGTTGACTTTGGAAGTGCTCGGTCGAGACTCCGTGACGCAAAGCGTTGCAGCCTCATTATATAGGGCGGTTGGCGGGGCTCTACTGCCTGAGTGTGACCGCTCATTGGTTAATGTCTTGCTTCTGGTCGTAACGGGGCCTAACCTCGTCGCTGGATTCACTTCTTCTGTTCTGTTTGCTCATTGGTCGATTAAAGCTAGCCTCGTTGCGGTACTCATTTGTAGTGGAGTAATGCGCTTCACTACATATTATTGCACTGAAAGTATTGAAGTAAGCCTATATTCAGTAATATAATATAATTATTATATAATAATAAGAGTACACTAGTCCTTTGTTTATTATGAAATCAAAAGATATGAGTTGACATCAAGAGAACAGAGAATCCCCTCCTTGCATCCTTTTCCCAAGTACAGTGTTTTACAATCTCTCTCTCAACTTAGACCCTTCCAAACACAATCTCGTTGACAACAACATGAACTGTTTCTCTGGTCCATTCCATGTAAACTTATTTCCTAAATTTGGAAAGACCACCAAAATACTAGTGCATCATCTTTCAATTACGAAATCAAATTATGTAAACCTCGTATCTTCTGCAACCTTTTAACCAAGATGATATTTTCAACCATCGTAAAAGGTCTCATAAAATATCCTGAACATCGATAGGATTTTACTTGCTTGTAGCTTGTAGTTTAATAAATTAAATTCAAATAATTCCCCAAACAACAGACAGTTTTCACCGTTAACTCAAATAAATGTAGACGATTCATATATGGTGACTAACAAAACAATAAAACAATGATTGGCTACATAGACTAGATAAAGAATAGTAAATGCAGCTAAAACTCAACTTGAAAACTGTTTTCATAACCACCTTTTTCTAAATGAATAGTTTAATGCATTGTTCTATAAAATGCGTTTCAAGGCGTAGTGAAAGCAATGAAAAAACTAATGGTACGATACATGACGTAAATTAAAATTTAAGGAATGGTAAATATCGAATTGTATAAACACAGGCAGATACTGAGTACTAACTGATCTCAGCAATTGTTGGCTTCCAATGAAAATTAAGACCGCATCACACCTGCAACAATAATTACCAAGTACATATACTGAAGACATCGCGTCATAGTACTCACCGTGAGTCTTCCTGCAGTCACTTTGTTGGGATTATCCTCCTGCAACTGCTGCAATAAATTATATGTTGAGGCAAATACACAAACATAAAATGTGACACATACCAAATGCTGGGAAATATAATATCTTGCAATGGAACTATACAATGTTTGATTACCTGTCATATTTTCTTTAAATCATTCCTTCGAATTTTTCTTTATAATACATTTGCTGCATTTTAATGAGCCAAGTATCAAAGTTGGTAGTTTTTAAAGGCCATAAAGCTTTGCATATGTTATCACATAATTCTTAAACTTTAACTATTAACAAGCTAACTTTAACTTTCCCTTAACTCAGGACAAATAAAACGAATAAATATAGTAACAATTATGCTTATAACACAGTAAACAGGTCAAGTAAATTAACTCAAAGAATTTTGAGCTTCAAAGTACAAAGTTTACTCCAAGAACTTGCCAAAATAGGGTCAAAACCCCTGATTGGTGAAATGGTGATGCCTGACGGTAGTTGCTACCTGCCAAGTGACATGTGCTGTATAGTACTACATACAGGATGTTATCTATTAACAAATACAAAAAACGTAAAATGTGATACAATGGCTAATGTCTAGTAAAACAAGTAAAAGTTCAAGGTATAGTTACTAACTCTATTGTGCAGTTTTTGTTTGAGAATCGATATTAATTGATTTTCGCTCTACTGCTTACTATTGATTAAAACAAGAATCCACATTTACCACACTTTTAGTCCCAATACACACTCACAAAGGGATTACAAAGGCAGCTACGGATCCCTTGATTGATTGGCTGAATTAGTCAGTATTCAGTTAGATACTTATCTGAAAGAGTGCCTGTGATGTATTGATAATGAACATATATCTTTCATTACGTCAATGAAATAATATGAAAGATTTCAACATCAGGCCTGCAGAGCACATAGTATTGTAAGCCATTTTTGAAAAATTACAGAATTAGAAATCCCTAAGCAGCCACCGTGGTCGAGTGGTCTGCGGCCCGTGTTCTGTGTAGGGTCTCTGCTTCATGTAGAAAGACCGCGGGTTCGAACCCGGCCAAGGACACGAGTTATTTCTCGTACGCCGCGCCGTGCACTCAACCCGCTAAGCACTCAACTCCCCGCCCATGAAGACGCCCATCGACCTCCCGGGATCGTCGCATGGAGCTCGCCATCACCCTTACTCTGAGAATGTTAACCATAAGAATTTGAAAAACCAATGTACTAATGTCTATGTACTGTGTACTCGATTGGAAATAAAAATTGTTTGTTTGTTTGTTTAATGCCCCAGTACGAGTATAAGTGCAACATCGCATTGTGTGTACTGGAGAAATGCCCTCATCTATGGAAACGAGGTTCACTATAAAACAGTAATGAATGTGAGAAAAACCTTTGACATACCTGGTTTTTTGCTTGCAGTAGCTTAACTTCTCTTCTTTTGGTAACACACAAATTGTGTTGGGACTTGAGAGCTTCCTGCAAGAAAGAAATTGTCTCAAGTTCATTTAAAACCCAAACTGGAGCTCTGAGAGAAGTGGATGGGATGCACGATCAATGTGTTGATTCTCAAACAAACCAAATTCATCAGGTTCAACTGTACAATAAAATGTTAAACAGGCTGTGTTTTAATGAAAAATTATCAAAAACAAATTTACATACTTCTATTGTATGGTTAGAAATTGAATTTGAACAAGCAAAAATTAAGTTTCAATTTCTCAGTAATTCATAACATTCCACATCTACAAAAAACAAAGTCTAATCCAGAGTATATTCAAGTGTGACTAATTCATTTTAGAGAACAATTAATATGAATTTCGTTTGCCTAGCGTGGCAAATTAAATCTGAACAACTATTGCATCAAAGAATGCAAGTAAAAAGAAAGAATAATAACTTTCAAATGCATACTGGAATGTTTTTCTAAAAATCAGCTATGTAGCCTACCATGGCAGTTCTGGCATACGCTTAGTTCTCTTGCTACCAGCATCAGGTCTTGTCAAAGTTAACGAATTAACCGTATAATTTTATCATATTGCACATTATATATATGTACTACCCATTAGGAAATCCAAATATGTGGAACGGTATGCTAAATTGACGAGATTTTACCAAAACAAAAAACCCTGAATTTTTAGTGTTAACTTGTTCATGTATGTCAGCCTAACCCTACCCACATCCACTGTCTAGCAATCCAACAAAAACTTCTTGCATCATATCTAATATTCCATTAATGGGGTTCTAGTTTGGTGTTAATACATCATTTGTACGATAACTAGCAATATGAAAATTTTAACAAAATACTGCACATTATAACCTAATTTTATAATCCTTTTTTACTCTATTTTGCAGTAAAACTTGTTTTGAATTCATAATAACTGACCTTTTTCTGTGGATGCGAACCAGCATCTTTGCATCTTGCTTTCAATTGCCTATAAACACAATATTTAGGTTGGTCCATTGCACTTCTGAGATAAATTATGATGAAGTTTTAACCTGTGCATGGAGTACATGATGAAGGACCTTCTGTAAGATAATTTAAAAAAATATAATAAATCCACCACACTAACAAATCACAGCTTATGCAAACAGTAATACATTACTAATTTGTCCAAAAATGTTGTATTCATAATAAGAATTTAAAAAACATTCACTTGGGGAAGCAATTAAAACACCTTTTTCAAAATCTACTACAGATGGTGAACTACTAATAGAAAATTTTATTTAATGGTGGTCGAGTGGTCTGCGGCCCGTGTTCTGTATCGGGTCTCTGCTTCATGTAGAAAGACTGTGGGTTCGAACTCCCGGGATCGTCGCATGGAGCTCACCATCACCCTTACTCTTAGAATGTTAACCTTAAGAATTTGAAAAACCAATGTACTAATGTCTATGTACTGTGAACTCGATTGGAAATAAAGATTGTTTGTTTGAAAATTGGAGGGTGTTAAATTTTAGCTAAACTTGTTCTGCAATTTGACAAAGTTAAGAAAGTGTCTTCCTAGTTTTGTTATTTGAAAAAAAATTTATTTATATTTCAAGGATATCACTTTTGAAACTTAATTAGCCACAAGCAGTGACCTTTTGCATTGAAGGCCCTTCAAGTGATCCTCATTCCTGCACACACACTGAAGGACAGAATTCTGTACAAGTGACTGTGTTGAGTGGATGATCAATGAAGGAATCGATCATTCAGAGTAATGTGGATACAGCACTTCACCATGTTCCAGCAGATGACTTGAACATGCCTAAGAAATAATAAAAAATAGACTAAACGCAAAAAATATAACATCAAATTAACTCATGAAGAAGATTTATTGCAGGCTACCAAAAGAATTGCCTAACTACACAACTCAAAATGAAACAGTCTCCTGAGTGTAATGGTTGGAAATGTCATCTCTGAAGACTTGATAGTCCAGAAAGTGCAGATATTGCCTATGTCATTCACATGGAAAAGGATACCAGCATAGCTAGTAAAGGCACTATAGTAATCCACACAAAGCTAAAACACACTGGATGTCTATTTGCATTAGTTCATTCACCTGATGGAAAAGAGATTCCACTAAATGGGTACTATAATACAGTTCCACTATATGGGTGATGAAATAGTTTCACTCAATGAGTTCCACATAAGATGAGGTGGTTGTTGCTAGTATTTTTAAATTCAGAATCAAAGCCATGCAGCCTAAGTAAGTCAACACTCACTTAGGCTACCAAATTGTACAGTAATTTGACTATCAAACATAACCTCCAAATGAAGGTCACTTAAACCACAACATCCTCAGAATATAAAAAATATAAAATTTATTAATTAGAGTAAACACTTACTGTACTGTAGTGCTTCACATTTCCTAAGTAGATATTTCTACAGTAATATTTCAGTGTTGGTATTATAATTAGAATAATCAAAAATAATTGTTTCAGTGATAAAAATATGTGTAGACATGAATACAATGTGTAAATATGAATAAAAATGTGCTAAAAATTTACTAAAACCTCTCAACTGAACAAGTATGTGTATTTATATATATATATACATGTATGTACATTACATATCTATGTCTAAATAAATATATTTATATATGTATATGTATATATATAATGCCTTATGGGATCAGAATGGCAAAGGCTGCCCATAAACCAAGTCAAAAATACATGTACTGTATACCATACCAAAATGATTAAGCTATGCATTTTGTACTTCAATTTTGAAGAACATGCTTGACTAGTACATTCAGTTTCTGAATCATGCTTAAAAAATATCTATTTTTTGAGTAAAACAAAATGTAGATAAAAATGTTTAAATATTATGCTAAATAGAGAGTAAACTGAAATCTCAACTAAACCAACATCAACAACATTGCTGCATCCTCTATCTAGTGGCTTTGCCATCAGTTTAATTTCAACTTAACTTCAAGCTAGATTTTAGCTGGGGCCTTTGCTACAGCCTTTAATTCTCTCTAAAGCACACACATACAATAGAGTGGCATCCCAGAGTTTTTTGTCAGTGTGCCAGGGGTGTCAAAAATAGTTCCTAAAGGGCCACCCTGGGTCATTCCATACAAAAGAACCAGCCAAGTGAGAGCATAAATGCAAGAGAAAGCTTGTCATAAACAGACCTTATGCTTGACAGGTATTCACACTCTATTCCAGGTGATTTTTTAAAGTCAAACTCTCTTATTCCATACATGCACTAGGAAATTCTTCATTGCATCCACAACAATCATGTTGCATTCTTCATCCAGCCCTACAAGATAGCACATACCAGAGTCCTCTTCAACACACCTGGCATTCCACTTGTTCTCTCCACACTGCTTACTAACCACAACCACAAGGCTGTCTTGCTTGTACTCATATTTACTATATCCTAAAACTAGATGTTCAATTGTTTCTTTCACTGCTCTGTTACACTGCATATATATCCTGTTATTTTCCTCATTTCATCTTTCAAAATTGATGACTTACACCTGACAGCAAACAAAAGTTGAACGCCAAAGCTTTCATCATAGGACAATTCAATCTTTGGTACATTCTTACTTGTGAATTTTTAGCTTTCTTGCATGCCCCAGCAAATTTTCTTCCGAAGACTTTTACTCAGATTTCATGCAAAACTTAGTATAATCCACCTTTTATTCTCTATTAGCACAATTCTTACATAATTCAAGTCTTTACTATTCTTTTAAAAAACATACTCTACCCTACATCCCCTCTAATCACTTCTACAGCCATCCATTTGGGGTGCCTAATGTCAAATGTCCTACCCTATTCTACAGCACCTCCAACTTTTCAAGATCTCCAGTCCATGCCATAACATTTATACTATGCATTACATTGGAGCTAGCCTTTGTGCCTGCCTTTAATTCCCTCTAAAACAGACACATACAATAGAATGGCATGCCAAAGTTTTTCATCTGTATACCAGGGTCACCTAAAATAATTATTCAAGGGCCAATATGGGTCATTCCATGCAAAAGAACTAGTCAATCACTTGGAAAACCAGCTTATATACAAACCCTCATACTTGGCAGATAGTCACACTCTAATCCATGTGACAGACAGTTCAAAGTCACAATGAAAGTCTCTTATTCCATTCATGCACTAGAAAATTTGTCATTGCATCGACAACAATCATCAAGCATTTTTCATCCAGCCCTTCAAGATGACTCATTCTAGAGCCCTCTTCCACTGTTTTTTTTTCATACTGCTCGTAACCCACACCCTTAAACTTTGTGGTAAATGAATTGTACTTGTCTTTGTTACGCCCTTGAATCCCCTCTAAACACACGCATACAACAGGGTGGTCTTCGAGTTTTTTGCCTGTGTGCCAGGTTCGTCAAAATAAATCCTCAAGGGCCACCGTGGGTTATCACTCGAGCGTACATACACCGTACACATATCCAGGATCGTCTTTTTCTTCTTCTTCGTGTCGTGTTTACTTGGGGCTTCGAAATCTAAGTCATGCCCCAGATCAGAAGGTAGGTCAAGTTTTTCCTTTGTTTACAATCTCAAACCTGCATATGAGAGACAATTTCAAATATTCAACAAGGAATGGGGAGAGTTATTACTGTTCAAGATTCTAAGAATTTCAATGAAATCAATGAATCACCTTCAAAACTCTATTCTCCTAGTTATTTGTATACTACATTCAAGGCTTACGATTAGTTGCTAAGGCATGCCCGACCCAGAGCTGCGCACGAGTTGATATAACTGTCTTGAAGGTCTAGCCTGGAACTTCTTCTTCTTCTTCTTCTTGTTTCACTTTTATTGGAGCTCCGCAGATGGGTCCATGCAGCTCCACGTTTTAGGGATGTGTTATTGTTTTCTGAAGTTTAGCACCCATACAATGAGGAACAGACAATCACTGCAAAAAGAACTCTTGAAAGCATGACTCTAAAGGAGTAAAATATCCAGGATCGTCATACATGACGGTGATTCTGTCTTACAGTGCTAAACTCAGTAAAACCTTCTCCTAACGATTCTCGTATTGTATGTTAGTGTAGACCGGAATAATAAATTAAAAAATAGATTACGAATTAGTATTATTATCTCCACAACCTATAATGATATATGAATCATGGCCTTAACACTCCTGCTGTCAAATTAGAATACAGCATTTTCAGTTTCATACACACTGTAGAAATCAAGGAAAAATAATTTTAGTTAATCAGTATATAAAAACAAATGATCAATATATGACATACAAAATATCTGAGTCGGTAATATGGCGACGAGTGTTATTTAACTTTAAATTTTTATTTCCAATTTCAATGAAATAGGCACCGCAATATCGAAATGTCGGAAGTTCGGAACCGTCGTAAACTTAGTACCGTAGTTGCTGGAGTCCAGGCAGGTGGGTTGAGTGTCACTACACTTGCCAGAAGCCTATTTGGAGCATTTTTTAGAGGGCTCCAGTTCTACCAACCAACTTAGTACCGTAAATAAATGGAGAATAAAAGGTGGGTTAA
>VCRD01000062.1:258531-391063 GCA_006783055.1 Trinorchestia longiramus
AATGCTCTGTGACAGAGTTTCGTGTCATCGGCGAATTTGTTGATTTTACTGATGATTCCGACATCAAGTTTTTTTCATAGAATATAACTAACAATTGAGGGTTTCCATAGGAATTCAGTACCATAAACAAGTATGAGTAAGTATTTGACCACTAAACACTCATATATCAGGCATTAAAATGAATTGTCCATCAGCATCTCTGGGAGAACTGGTGTACCTCATGGCATATAGGGAATGCTTTGCTTTCGGCATTGTCCTTTATGAGGTCGCTTGCATGGAACTCTGCTCATCATCAGACGTATTTTAATTCCAAGTTAATATTTGTAGACCTGAGATGCTTCTTCGAGTATCTCTATAGAGTTTATATGACTTGATTATTAGCTCTGTGCTGGGACCAACAACTTTATTTCTGTAGTTTTCATGAAATGATCTGGACAAAACAACTGACCAAAAGTTACTGAATATCTTGATGCTGTGAAATACTTTACATAAATCCAAAAATCCATAAATCCAGAAATTATCTATGTTCTTTCATTTCTGATATTTTCAGGTGGATATTTCCTATCATTGGTCACATGGGTATTGCTGACACAAGTGGAATTATTCACGATTTTGCTGGACCTTACCACGTCAGTGAAGACAACATGGCGTTTGGCTGGCCCACCAAATACTGGCAACTGGACCCTTACAAAGCTCAAGGAGGTCCAGACTCCTATGATAAGATGCTCTACATGGCCTCCCAGGAGTACAGGAACAGAATGGTAGGTTGGGCATGTTTGAGTTTCAGTTTCTAGACTTTTATATTTCTAGACCACACTAGACTTCTAGCTAAGCTTGAATGAATTTGGAAGTGTGCTCTTTGTGCAGTCGCAATAGAGAGGAATGTGTCGAGACAAAGAATGTGTTCTTTACTAATGTGTAGCTTTTAAGAAGTTGAGTAACAGAATAGTACCATGGCTCAGTACATGGGAAGAAACTAAAAAGTTATGCTAAAACTTTTATATCCTCATATTAATTAGGTGATCAAAAAAATTCGTATCATTTGTGTAAATACTTAAGCAGTGGTCTCGAGGCATCCACTTTGACCCCTCCAAGTCCAAATATCTTACTTATCAGTTGCTACAGATCCTATAGTCCTCATTGGTCTACTTCTGCTCTGTCATCATGCAGTTCCCTCTCTAAACTATGCTTCTCCAAAGAGATAATCAGGTGTGAGACTAAGCCTTAATCACGGCTGTTTCAAATAAGTAGTGTGGATGAGTGGTAAGTAGTCTGCCGAGTCTAGTCCTTTGTTTGCACTCGAGTGTCCTCAGTGGATGTATCTCTCATTTAGCATTGCTCTCACTCCTTCCATCCTTTGGTTTTTATCACGATTTTATTCAAACATGCAAGTCCTACTGCCTCTTATGAATGTTATTTTAATGTTATTTTCTTTCACTTGGCTTAAGTAGACCTAAATGTTACACACACATGCGAAAATATTCAATTATTAAGGTTTCAGGTGGCGCGAGCCTCCTCTCATCTCTTTCTTACAGGAGGTAAATACCAAGGAGAGAATCCCCAGCTTTTTGACTGGCAGTAAATACAGCATTCATATTGGACGTACCAGAGATGGGCATGTGTCGTTCACAGGAAGCTTAATACTACATAGGCCTTCATAAGATGAAGTTCGAATGCGCGAGATGTACTGAATGAGATTTTTAATAGCTAGTCATATCCGAGTTATAACATCTTGATAATGCGTTCTTTGAAATGTTTTAATCTGAACTTTAGACATCTATTTTCAGTAGTCTTAGACTACATTGTTCTTTTTTATTCGTGAGCGATATTTCGGGTATGAGCACAAATATGAATTAGACAAGTATTTATTCAGTTTTACGTGTAGGCTTATGGAATAATTTAGTCATTTACTCCTCCGAGTCTTGAATGTGGTGACCATGATTGGTCCTCAATAAGGGATTTGTATAAAGATAGTTTGATGCAGACTCCGTTGGAAAATAACGGAGTAAAGTAAAAATGTTGAACAATAGTAAGAAAGAATGACCGTTTGTTTGCTAAAACTCAAATTTGACTGCATTGACTGATCTGACCATTCAAAATTGCTGTTTAAATTGATCAAATAGTTAGCTTACACATTTTCTAGAATGAATTTGGTGATTTATTAGGTTTTTCGCTGTAACAATTGGTCTAACTAGCTTAATACAGTAGAATTCCTTTAAACCGGCACTCGCTGGCCAAGCTTTATATATTTATTCATTGTTTTTTTTCTTTTTTAACTGCTTTAAGCAATTGATATTGTTTTCCTTTTATGTCTAGCGTGTCTTTGAATTGTTTATGGTTACTTGGGTGATATTAACGGGCAAATGCAAAGTCCCATGGGTGCCGGTTTAAAAGACTTCTACTGTATAATGAAATATGATCGATTTGAAGCAACTTCAATTTTTCGATATTGTATCAGCATATATGTATCTAGCTCAATTTTGGTTCAAATTGTACTCTAACATAATAATTTTTGAGTGAGCCGTGAATTTGGAATCTGTAATTCGTTAATGTGCATGGTTGCTTCATTTAAAAGGCTTCTAATCATAGAACGAGTTTTAATTGTGTTCGGCCTTGCAATGTCCGTGTTTCACGGATGTTCGGAAAGAAAGAACATCTGCTAGTATATATTTGACCGCTATTGAATTACTAGTGTCTGAGGGAGCAAAATTTGGCGGTATTCTATTGTAAAGTAATAGCGGAGATGGATGGAATTAAAGGTCGCGTATTATACTAGAAAACAAGTTCTAGCATCAAAATAAAAACAGTCTGCAATAGAAAATAGTGGGGTATTACAGACGAAAAGTCTAGCATTTTTATGATACAATTTCTCCATTATGTATCATATTTGTCTCAACCTTATTAACCATATTTTTTGAAATGTTCAACCAGCCTATAACCTCGATCGGTATCTGGAGCGCTTTAAACGTGTATGTAGTGCATACATAAGCTGGCCAAGTTACGCGCGACACGGTCTTTCACGTACGTCATCATAACCTCTACTGATGCTAGTATGTGATGGTTTGTAAAGAGATCTGTTGTTTGTGTTCACAGCACAACTTGTGTTGCGACAACTGCCATTCACACGTGGCCATGGCCCTCAACTTGATGCACTATGAGAATGCCTCAGGCTGGAACATGGTCAAACTCTGCTTCCTCATGCTCGTCCACAGCAGATACGTCAGGTATTGTCATTCTCGCGTTACTAATAAAAATGCAAGCGTATAATTTGACAGAATTGTGATAAAATGTACAGCGTTCGTACAGGGTGTGGCATGATGATCTGATACATTTGTAGACTTGATAAGCGCGAAATAGAGTCAAAATCGCAAAAATGTGTTTTTCGAATTGCAAATGAAATACCGTTTTCTTTCACTTGGCTTGGAAAATGAAAGCCGTCGCGTGTGCCGGGTATTTTCCTCAGTAGAAAGCGTTCAAATGGGTCAGATCATTTTGTCACACGCTGTAAATGAGAATGTTGAGCATATTGAACTATAGCGTGCGATAGTCATAAATTTATTGTAGTTTTTCTAGTGTTGGACTCTACTGTGACTTAAGACAATTTGTAAGACGTTAGAGGTTTTTTATTTTTAAATTTTTACGTATATTATAGTATATTATCATTACAGAACATTGGCATGGAGAAAGAAAATATAGACGAGGGATGGCAGCTGCTCTGATTTTAAATAACAGATCGGTTGTTTACACGGGACTTGTATTTCAAATGAAACTAATTACTAATTTTCATCTGAATTCAGTGTGATCAAAGCATTTTTAAACTTTAATAAATGACATACTGAGTTGTTGGCTTGAAAAGGAGTAGAGAGTTGTATTCAGCTGGTAATTTCTGCATATTTATCCGAATATACTAAGTTTTGCATCAGAAATGTATTAAAAAATATTAAGGATCGTTAACAAAAGATACTGGTGTACACCTGAATCACTGCTACATGAACTCAGTCTTCAATGTATTTTTATTTTGCTGATGAACTGTGGCCTTTTTGTTATGATATTTGCCTTGTAACACAGCGAGTAGGGACAGCTCTTTATTGCCTAGTCTTGTATGATTGATCCTCCAGTGTCTAAACTTCACCGGAGGGCAGGTTGCGTGCGAGCCTTTAAACTCCACAGTAAAAATATATGTACTAGTCCAAGCCCATTCTCCTCCGTTGTTATCTCCTTAGCGCTGCCTTAACATCACATCTGATGTTTAGCGCTCCTTTAAATTTATCCATCCTGAGGGATCTAATTTACTTATTTAGATAATATTTCCCTTAGTTACTATACTGCTTTTGATGCAAAGACATTTTATGTTATTGCAGTTTCTGGGCGTTCTTGAAGACTTGGCTTCCGTTCCTGGTTGTCGTGTCTTGCATTATCACATTCATGATTGTGCTGTGAAGACCAAACACCTGCACAGACTGGCTGTATTATGCAGTCGACCGAACACGTACGTGCCTGCTGTTTGAGATACAGTTGGTCCTGATACATGGTCCAAAAGTTAAGTTTACGCTAGTGTCTATGCTGCATCATCGTTGTGGGCTCCATCAAGGTAGTGGAGAGGCGATGTTTTTGGATCGGAATCATTGGTAACATTTTATTAGCTCTGAAAATTACTGGGATCTTTTAAAATTAACCCAATTCTTATTGTGGCATTCAGAATGAAGCACTTTTTTCTTGGCTTGAAAACCTTGGCTTGACTTAAAGAATATCGTGTTCATGCAATACAATGCCCTGTCACATTCAGGAAATCCAACCACGTGATATCTTGACTCGTTTGCCTTTAGGACAACAATTGGATCTTATCGTTACTATCTTTTCCAGATTTGATCACGAGTTAAATTCGTGGGGCACTCGAAAGCACAAAATTCATGCAGGTATACGGCAATTTTTTCAAAGCAGCATTGTAAGGTGTCATAAAAGTTGCTTCGAGATCTATTCCAGTTACTACTGTTTGAAATTGACAGAGTTAACGAATAATAATAATAATGTTTTTGAAATCATCGAACTTAACGAATATTTCATTAGTGAATAACCTTCATAGGTGATTATTCTTTTATTCGTAAATGTTATTTTTTATTATTCACTAGACAGTTCCCGTGGAAATTCTACGATTTAGATTCGACTAATTTGAAATTATTATAAAGATGGACTTATTATAGATTTACGATAAACTATTGTTTTAAATGAATGTTTTTCATTAATATGTATAGAACTTCCATTCTGTATCTTATCTAATGATAACATGGCCCAGGTAGTACCCGTTGAAATTTCTCTGTTTAAAAGTGATAAAATTAATGATCTATGAAATGAAATGCATTTTCCAGTCTTACCCGTGGTACTATCAGAATCTGAATAGGTTTCTTGAATTCATACAGAACTTCCATTTTGTATCTTACTTAACGATAACATGGCCGTGTAAAAGATAGAAGCTAATAACAGAAAAATGGAGTGTTTTACAGTGATCCGGCGCCTTTGGTATCCATAATACAATGCTTGTAATACATGCGTACCCGTTCTGATTTCAGTTCAATAATTTTTCTTCAGTAATAGATAGGAAGTAATGGGACGGACACACAGATACAAAGAGAGACAGAGATGGAGATACATAGTCGATTATATATCTAGAGTGTAAATTAATATCTGTAGTTTTAATACTTCTTTGGCTATTAATTCATTCTTAAAATTATGTAAGACTAGTATCTTTGACCAGAAGAAATATTTAATTTTTAGAAAAAGTACATTTTCTCAAGATACCTGTACATTTTTTCTGGACATATTTTTGCATTGAAGTGTGGGACGCGGTTTATAATTTTCAAGTGTTAACTCTAGTCATTTTTTTGAAGTAAGACAAATAAAATTAGCTGTTGGAATTGTTCGAGACAAACGTAACTTTTATAGAACCAATTCCGTGCACTGTGAATTGATTCTGTAGTTGGGGATACATCGAAATGAAGTAGATTTGATTTTTATACAGTGAATGTGTTGGGTCTGCAGTTGGGCGAGATATCGGGTTGTCCGATTCCTCCACTGGTTGAGGCTGTGGTGCGTTCGCTATTTGATGTGGTTGCAGCGGATACCATTGTTTTTTTCCCATTCACTGTTTTTCATGCTCCTCTGTTTTTCTTCAAAGTTTGTTGATGTTTCTCATTCGTATGTTGAACGTGTCTTTGACGTTGTGTTTTTTCCAGTTGTTGGTTTAGGACAGGGGTCGGCAAAGTGGTCGATATCGACCCCTGGGGGTCGAGGACAGAACTCAAGGGGTCGATGAATTTATGGGGGTCGATTAAGGATATATATGTTTGAAGCTGGTTTTAGCCATGCGAATGCGATTCTAACAAAGCAGAGAAATAGACTAAACTTGGAAAACCGTAGTGATTTACGGTTAAAGCTTACCAATTTTAAACCAAATATCAATAGCCTTGCTGCCGCTTACGAAGCTCATCCATCTCATTAATATCAAGCTTATTGATAAATAGGTAAGTTAGTATTTTTCATTATTCTTTTTTGATAAAAAGCATATTGCGTATTTCCATGGCAGTTAATATTATTGTCAAGTAGCACATTTGTTTTCTATAATTAAGTTCTTATCAATTTTTCAACGATATGTATTGTTAAATTTCAAAACAGTCAAAATTCTCTATAGGTAGGTAAACTTCTATTCTTTTCTTTTTTACTTTATATCAGTGAAGACTGCCTCTTTCTCTCAATATATATCTTCAAACATTCTACAGGGTACAACATAAGATTGTTTTGGTTTATAACATTTCTCTTTATTTTTGGTCATCAAAAATGTCAATAATGGTTTAACATTTTTTTTTCACGAATTTGTATGTGTGTGTGCATGGAGGGGGTCGATGTAAGTACAAATATCCTATGAAGGGGTTCACGGGTAAAAAAGTTTGCCGACCCCTGGTTTAGGAGAATATCTGTGAGTACTGTCCCTTGGTTTAGGGGTGTATGTATTGTCGTCGTCAGATATTTCTCCCGGTCCTGTTTTCTCCCAAGTATTAGATCTGACAGGAAAGTTTTCACATTTTCCTCTCGGTATTTGTATGTTTCGGTTTCGTTGTTTGGGTGCTGCACACGGTTTACGAATAATAGGTTGAAATGGAGTACTCAGCTGCTCTCGATTATGTACCTCAATTTCTCGATCGAGTTCTCCAATATCCTCCTCGAAAAGATGTTCTTCAAAACTAAATAGTGTCATCGGGTTTTGAATTATTTTCATTGAATGACCCATCGTTACTCCGAAGTCCATTGCGTATTGGGTTTGTATTTCTTCCACTGACAGATGGAGTTGAATCAGATCCATCGTTATGTCTTGATCTTCCTTTATTGCAAAGACTATTATATAGTCTCTTTCGAATCGTTTTGTCTCGTTTGGGAGTATTATCAGTTTGTTTCGTAATGTTGATTCTTGAGATGATTGTATTCTTAGGGAAGATGCTGATGTTGATGATTCCGTCTGTTTCTGATTTTCCTGGTGTTCGGTTCGTGGTCGTTTTTCGCTTTTTTGTGGGGAGTTTTGTTGTTGTTGGTCTTGCTCGTGTGATGGGCTTGATTCTGGTGATCTTGGTCTTTTTTCTGGTTGGTTGTTTGGTTGTTCTCTTGGTTTTATTGACGTTTTCGGTGTCTTCGGTGCTGTCCATGACGGTAGATGCCTGTATATTATTTGTCTCGCGTGATGTAACAGGATCCAATATTTTTCCGATTCCGTCGATTTCAGCAAGCGCTTGTATGTATTGTAAGTCCCTAAAAGCGTCGTCAAAGTCATCCTTTGGTGATCCGATAGTGGTAGAAGTTGAAGAGAGTTCCTTTGTAGAAAGTCGCAGTTCATTATTGTTTCCAGTGCTTGTTGAGTTCATGGTTGATGATTCGCAAGATGTTCCTCCGGTGTTTCTCTGGGTACCTGAAAAGAAAAGGTAAAATTAGTATCGGATGTGAGGAGTGGATGTTTGCTATATCTCAACTACGGAGTGGATGTTCAGGAGGAAAATCTCCGCTCCGCAACTCAAAATGTTAGAACATCAGTTCTTCAACTCCTTACCTGTGGTTGTGGTGGTTGTTTCTCCTTTCGGTGATGTCAGTTGATTCCCCTCTATCGCTTCTCTGTAGATGTTCGGAATTTGGCCCTGTTGTCGGGGAATATTCGGTGTTGGTTGTAGTAGATCTCCCAGGTCTTGTCTTCTGGTTCGAATATTGGTTATAGTATTCAATCGCTTGCTCTTGATTTTCAAAGATGTCTCCATTTAAATCGTAAATCGTTCCTCTAGTACCGTCACTGAATTCGAAGTATTCTAGGCTATTCCAATCTTCATCAAAGTTTTGATATTCTGGTGCTGCACAGTCCCACCTTTCTTCTTGGTCGCTCATCTTCAACTGATTTCTTTATCTCAGTCTCACAGATTTTACGTGGTATTTATACCCTGAAATCTCCCCGTCGATTCTTTTTATCCTGAATCATTTTGCATCCACTCAAGAAATAGATAAGTGGCCTTCCCCTCCGCCGTTACATTTGATGGAGATGTCGCTGTTGTGCGTCTTCTTCATTTAGAGGTCAGTACACTGCCTCAAAGCTTTCTGTCATTGAGAGTTCTGATGCACAAGAATCAAGTGGGAGTTCAGTGTATCAAATTACAGGGTGGGGACTTCAAATTGTCGCCATAGCTCCCTTTCTAATGAAAAGTAAAATGTAATATATCATGAATATGAGAGAACGACAATTTGAAGTCCCCACCTTGTAAACAGTGCCTTATTTTCTTTTTCATTTTGCAGAAATCTGAAGTGAGTTTGATGTTTCCTTTTGATCTTCATTTCCTTCGTTTTAAGATGACCAAAAAGCCACTTAGAGGGACTATCTATGTGAGGACAGTCGTTTTCATTTTTTCTATAGTTTCTAAAATTGTTAGCGTATAAGGATCTTTATGTAACACTTAGCCAGATTTTCATTGGAAGGAGTATCCATTCTCTGGGAAACTAAATATATATCTTCGGAGTTATCTGACAAAATTACTGAAGAATGTTTACAAATAGTTGCATAATCATTCCTAATCTTGACACTTTTTGCTTTTGTTTTTACGCTTGGTTCATTCAATTTTCAAATGTCTGACGTAAGGGAATTCCACCATCCCCTACCTCTCTTAGAACGCAGCTGTTCTCGGTAAAGAATCGAAGCCAATGTTATTCGGGTGCGTGTCAACTTACTAAAAAAAAGCTGTGTGACATCCTATGATGAGCTGGATAAACTATTAGGCTTATTGTTGTTGAACCGTTGCATATATGATCGTATGGCTGGTGGAGACGCAAATTAACTCAAGTTTTCTTTGTTTGCACTGAAAGTAATATTTTACGTTTTTAATCAAAGCTTGCTGTGATATTGATTTCTATTAAGCACTTTATTTACAAGTTAAAAAATCATCTAAAATCCTTTAAGTTTGGAATTACTGAAAATTTTTTTTATACTACTCACTGATGGCAGCTCGTGCGCGACTTGTTTGCGAGAGGTTCATCACGGAGCTATTACTCCAAGCAACGGTTGTACTGCTTGTAAATCGCCCGGTCATAAGTTCGAACAAGTGTATAACCACAGTGTAAGGTCTATCGTTGCCTCTAAAACCTAAGAATAGAAGTGGTCAATGGGGTCTTATGTAGAAAGCTAATTGAGTCTGTCATCAGCCTCTTAAACTGAAGCTTGTTTCTGGTAAAAGTGTCATCTTCGTTGAGAACTGGGTTAAAGCACAAATTATCACACAAGTTCAACGTGCAAGCAAAAATAGTTTCAAGTAATTACAAAACAAGGATATTTTTCAGGGGTTGAAAGATTATACGATCAATTTTACAATGAGGACATGGAAGCGATGTCAGTTTCATGCACGGCGGTGGAATTTGTTACATGCTTTTGACGGTCTTCCTGTTATCTGGGTCTCAAGTGATGCAGTCTGTGTAGTTGGGTGTTCAGGTGAGAAGAGTAATGAACATATGATGGTAAACATAAAATATATGATGACAAACCTAAAATAGTCCTGCTGGGGCGTATTCTTTTGTATGAGGTTATTTTATCATTGTGCATATGAAGTAAAATCGCCTTTCATTCACTAACTGTCCAATGGGAAATTCTAATAATGCCTTGTTACAGCCTATAGACTGCATTGGCTTGCTGGAACCATCAATTATCAACATTGTGTTGTCCCCAGGAAAATTCAGCTGTTCTTGCACCAACGATTTGAGTGAAGTAACCATACTGCTGTACTCTCGTCGATACAGGTTGGCTCATATAATTATTATTATTGTTCATATAATTCTAGTTTAACCACCGCATCATGGAGTCATTTCCCGACTGCACCACCCTTAATGACAGCCACAGCCCTAGAGATTTCCGTACTAAATCTTGCTGTGTAAATAGCAAGCAGTACAGCTTGCTCTTGCCGAATTTGTAGGGGGTAGAATGCTGCTGCTGTGGTGTTGGTACTTTCAAATGCAGCACAATTAAGTCAACAAAAACTGAGGACAGAGATCATTACTTGAGTCACGACCTTTTGTATGCATTCAAACTCATAATGTTAGTGCGAAAGAGATTTCAAAATATGAACTACAGTTGAAAAAATATTAATTTTCCATTATCTGGTTGCGACTGTTGCAGGCTCTATTACTATTTGGTCTATACTCTTTTAATATTTGTTATTTTGTTAACTTGGACATTATACTTTTGTGATGACCTACTCGTGTGTACAATTGCTTGTATGCTAATGTTTTCTCTTTGTTTTTCGGTGCTGCCAAAATGTATAAAATCTTGATAGATTATACAGTACGCTGCGGGAATAGGCAATTAGATTTCAGTTCAACATTTTATTTTTTCTAATATCCTTTTTTTTGTAAGCGGGCGCCTAAATTTCGGCATGTTAATGTTCAAATACAGTAGTTTTGTATGCACGTCTTCTTTCTCTTTCGCTTGGGGTAGCGGCCTGATTGAGTTTCAATGAAGCTTCAATTCAGTAATTGTTAGTACTTTTCTAAGTGATTTCATGCTTTGACTAGTCTTTTTAAACGTAATTTAAAACTGCATGTTTTAACACTTCTTTCCCCTATTATCAGCGAGTTAATTTCAACACGTTTTTTTGGAAAGGATCCTGCACTGTTAGGAACTGGGTTCATTTATGCTTCGTATATTTATGCACTAGTTGATGCATTTTGACCTGAAATCAGGTTTGCAAACTGAGTTTTTGAAGAGTTTCTGCTTCTCATGAAGTAACTCGAGCGTTTTAGCGAATCTATCTTCTGTTAGTTTATAGCTAAACTGAGTTCTCGTGTCGTAACTTTTCATTTCTAGGTTTCATTGAAAATTTTACTTAAACTTGTATACAATACAAGTAGGAGCTTGTAACTTGTACTAGCGCTCCTTCAGGGAAGTTTTCCGAATTTTTACCTAGATTAGCATGAGGATAGTTCTTGTCCTAGTTAGCTTTTCACCTCTTCAGAGATTGTATGAGCTACCTATAGGATATTCGGCTCTGTTGTTGCGCGAAACTTGTCCGCTGTTTATAAAGGGTGTGGCAAAAGTCACATGATATATTTAGAATTAATTTATGCAAAAATTACTTGAGATAGAAACTTCGGGTAAATTGCAAACGAAAGAAGGGGTTTTGGAGTTATTAAAATAGGATATCATCTAAATGTCCACCATGTTGGTTTATGCACATGCGCATTCTTTTCGTAACAGAATCCATTACTTTTCTTAGCATCTCGGGAGGAATGTTGCGAATCTCTTGAGAAATGTTCTCTCAAATGTTCCAAAGTACGAGGCCTATTGATGTATACTTTTAACTTTAAGTACCCCCATAAAAAGAAATCCAAACGGGGTCAAATCATAAGATCTAGGAGCCCAAGGAATATCACCAAAACGTGAAATTAATCGATTTGGGAAAAT
Source organism: Trinorchestia longiramus (assembly GCA_006783055.1). NCBI lineage: Eukaryota > Metazoa > Arthropoda > Malacostraca > Amphipoda > Talitridae > Trinorchestia > Trinorchestia longiramus. The sequence goes on from VCRD01000062.1 coordinate 270,497, forward strand.
TGTCTTCAAAAGTTGAATTGATTCCTTTGCTGTATGGGCTGTTGCACCATCTTGTTGAAACCACATATTCCTATCTTGAATTTGTGGACATAAATATTCTTCAATGAATTTTCGATATGCAGCTCCAGTTACAGTCGCAGTTTCTGCATTCTGATTTAAAAAAAAAATAAGGACCTATAATCCTTTCCCTTGTCATACCGCACCAGACAGTAACCTTTTGTGAGTGAAGTGGGATTTCATGCACAATTTTTGGATTTTCAGCACTCCAATTTCTACAATTTTGTTTGTTCACATAACCGGAAAGGTGAAAATGTGCCGCGTCAGACATTTTGAACATTTTTTTCTTTTGAAGACAATTTTCCCAAATCGATTAATTTCACGTTTTGGTGATATTCCTTGGGCTCCTAGATCTTGTGATTTAACCCCTTTGGATTTCTTTTTATGGGGGTACTTAGAGTCAAAAGTATACATTAATAGGCCTCGTACTTTGAACCATTTGAAAGATAACATTTCTCAAGAGATTTGCAACATTCCTCCCGAGATGCGAAGAAAAGTGATGGATTGTTACAAAAAGAATGCACATGTGCATAAACCAACATGGTGGACACTTAGATGATATCCTATTTAAATAAAAACTCCAAAACCCTTTCTTTCGTTTGCAATTCACCCGAAGTGTCTATCTCAAGTAGTTTTTGCATGAATTAATTCTAAATATATCATGTGACTTTTGCCCCACCCTTTATTTAGCTTGGCCTAAGAGTTTCTTTGTCCTTGATTGTTAAGGTCACCTTCGTGACTTGTTGAATGTTCGATTGCCATGTTAACACTCCTTACCCAATACTTTCTCGTCATTTTTCGTTGCTAGATACGAGTACAGAGAGCGATTTAAGACCGGACCCGTGACTACCCTTTAGGAACAAGGTGGCCAGATGTATGTGTATTAATGTCTACTAAAATTTACAGGTTTTCTAGTTAAGTTTCGCGTCTTGTGCACATGAGTTATTACACTGTATTTGCAAATATGTTTGTGCAACTTACCTTTCGTACTCGTACGTTTATAAATGAGCCCATATGTGCAAATTTAACCTTCCGTCGAGCGCAACTGATCTGCCAGGCACAGTTACTTTAATTTTGATAAGCATTTGCAAACTTGGCCCGACGGAGGGTTCAAGCGGATGTCCTCCTATTGTGGAAGTTTTTGTCACATTTGCAAAGTTTAACGAGTCTTATCTGTATTTATAAAATATATCATACCAAAAACACAAGTTGCTTGATAAAATTTAAATTTCAAAAAGTGTCATAATGCAGAAACAAACAACGTACAAACTTTGCGACCACCTACAAGCACATCCTCAGTAGAAGTCCGGTCTAAGATGGAGCACACTTCCTCTCGATAAACCTCTACTGGCTCTTGCATTTTGTCTTGAAGATAAGCGATGAGTCTGTCGGAAATTGGTGTGAAATTATGCGATTTTGTTGGAATAAGCCGTGGTACGCACTAGATTACTCATTAATTGGCAATACTCAGTGAGTCGCGGCCCTTAATGAAGCATTTTCAATATGATTAAAAAATTTTGAGTGACTGTTACATGTGCATAGAGCAAAACATTATGTATTATTTTACTGCTCAAGAATAACTGAAAATACCCTGTTTGCAATATTGAGTTACCAATTATCCGAAAGAACACAAGGCGAGTAGACTGAATCACTCCAGTTCTGAGGAACAAACATCATTCTCCTGTTCACATGATGCTCCTTACGTGAGTGAAAATAATACACGGCTGTGAGACGTCTCCTGAGATTCTCTCTTATACGAGTTAATTTACAGATTTTGAGTCAAGCACAAATGTCTCGCGTCAATAGTACTCAAACTAAAGAAATTTTTTTTTGATTAACAGATAGCATTACCTCGACTTACGATGTTCACTTAGTTTGAAATTCGATTGGAAGCATACTAGAGCACGAAAATTAACGTAGAAAATTGGCTCACCTCATCGAGATGCCATAATGAAACTCGAGCAGCGAGAATTGCCGAGGTAGTCCAGCGACCACAAAAATTCCAGAGCGACAGCGACGGGAGTTCACGATGTCATGCCAGCCAATCGTCGCTGACGGAGATAGCAATGATGGCCGGTGGAAGACGCGTTGCAAACATAAAAGCAGGGGCTTTTCAAACAAACTGGGAACACATCGGACATTAGGGAATGACTGCAGCAGGAAGCAAAGCTGGGTTGAGTCGTCTCCTCCCTACAAGACGAAATATACAGTCGAGGGTAACATTCATTGTGCACCAGAAAGAACAGGGAAAATGCAGTATAAGTTTAGATATATGAGACGGAAAACGCAGAGACGAAAGGCGACCCATAACCACTCTCAGCCGACGGCAATAACTGCTATATCTGCTGGCAGAACATTTGGACATTGAAAGTATCAGAAATGAATTTAAAAATGCGGTTGGAAGTCAAAGAATCTAAGGTACCAATAAATAACTAATAAATCATAATTACATTAAATTAAGAAACTCAAGTCAACAATAGCAAAGGTTTAAATGACGATCGTTTTAGCAATACTGTACTGCAAAACAGTCAGTAACTAGTGGGACGAAATCCTCAACGTTGTTTGGAGTGATGAAGAAAGTCAACCAGTTACTGGTGTACAAAACAGGTAACAATTTAGCTGCTTTGTCTGAAAAATGTTCAACCATCACATTTAACATGTCATTTTATCATACGTGCCCTCGAAGTCGGAATGTTATCAACATTCTAAAATATAACAAATCAACTCTGTTGGATCCCAGCTAATTTTAAAACAAAGTGGGTATCGAAGCACGCACGTTTGGAAGCCATGGATGGACGCAACATGCTGTGATGTAAACGTAGACTGCGGTCAGCATAACTTACAGTCCGGGCACACCTAGTTCGTTAGTTGGATCGTATACAGAGATATATATTGCGGAGTATCCTACGAACCTGAGCCCCACCTGAATATGAAGGCTGAGGCTTTCAGTACCCAAAATTTGCACTGAAAGATAATCTCAAAGATAGCATTTACCTGCAGGTCCCCTGAAAGATATCACAAGTAACAGACAAGGATGTGGAGCCACACAGCGCACCCACCACACTAAAGCACAGAGCGCGACTGCATTATAGTCTGACGGATCAGTAGATGCAATACGAGGCAAAGACGTCTCTACGAGCGCAATAACTATAAATCAGCGGCACAAAGCTCATAAACAGATAACTCTCACTTTACAATTCTACTTGTAATAAACAATGCCACACCAAAAACTGCGCTCATTTCGACAGTGAGTGAATTTGTGGTAAACCCACTCGCAACGCACGACTAGAAATGTTGGCAATGAACCAACCAAACTAGATTATATATTCATCACATCTTGTATTTACGCTGAATTCGACTAGAAAACATTCCCTCAATCGGTTTCCAAGGTTTCTTTTACGTTCAAACTCAGACTTTGCATCCAAATGATTTTGTTCAAGTTAGGATTCACAGAGTTACTGAAATTTGTTAAAAATCCGAGGCACTGGGAACGGAGTCGAACCATACCTGAAAGTGCTATTCGTGAAGATTCTACCTGAATAAATCAGAGTTTGCTAGCGCTACTTCATTATTGAGTCCAAGATTACTGAGAAAATGCATAAGTACTTAATACTCAGAGTCAAGAAGATAGTTTTCATGTATTACACATGAGACTTCAGGTCAAATAGCTTTTGAAATATTTAACTATTTCAACAACGTTCTATCCACTTCGTTGGTTTCAGAAAGTTTCCTGACCACAAAAAAGAATCATGTGCTATACTTCAATTAAATCTCAGAGCCAATGACGAACGTGATACTTCAGCATTCCATTTCAAGCTCCATCAAATTCTTTATTACGCTATACGCTTAATTAGAATGCCTCATACTTCAATAGATTAAAAACCACTGCACGATGCACGGGAGCTAGCAATGAGTAGTTTATTTTACTTATTGTTCCCATTAAGCTAGAAATCTACCCACAAACTACAGCAAACGAGGAAAATTGAGAAAATATGCGAAACATTTTAAAAGAAGCCACATGTGATAAATCAATAATTCAATTAAATTCAAAGAACACAACCAATGTGTTTGCTTAAGTAACAAGTGCACTACCAAGGAAGCGCTATGCGGATATTTTAATAAGAATTAAATTCACTGATGACGATAGAACTGAGAGATGAGCATTAATTGAATGTGAAAAAACGATCATAATGTTCACCAAACACAAAAAGTCAACAGTACGTTTTTACATTGGGTAACACTTGAGATTATAATTCTACTCTAAACTCGTCTAACTTCAATTCTTACCTTTAAACTAGATGACGGCTACAAGTCTCCAAATTGATTTGCTGTGGTTGAATTTGTATCGTTGAACTGAGCAATACTGAAACCATGAAGTTCAAATTTAACCGACATTGGAGAATTTGGGCTATAAGTTTGGAAACTTGAGTATACATTAAAATAATGAGAGCTGCGTATTGAGGTCTCAAACCGAAGAGCAATTACACTGCAAAATCTAAAATTATAGTCAATATCTCAGAAAACAAATAGTACTGCCTAACTGGCCTGTAATTCATTTTGTGACTAAAAACCGTCCATACGGAAAAAAATTTACCTCGACGATATATTTAGATTACAATGATGAACCGTTTACACAAAGAGACTTTTGTACTCGTGAGGTAGAACGCCTCGCCTGGGGTAGAAGGTGTGGTTGATGGAGTAGTTGTTGAGGTTCGTGAGGCGACAAGTGTAAATATCGGCGAATCGAAAAAGGCGTCGGGAGAAATACGTTGGATTGTCGTGCGTCCGGAAAACACTTCCGAAGTGAGGGTTGAAAAGTTCTTTTGTTCTCTGCCTGCAGGAAGAAAATGAAACAACATCCTTGAATAATCTGTAAGAAAACGATGGGCACTACTCTAAATATTTATTTAGTTGCTACATATGACGAGCTGCATAGAAACTTAGCGAGCGTAACTCAGGGCACGTCAGTCGCCGTCTTAAATTGTGTCAGCTGTTTGTTGAGGTTCCATTTTTTAATTTTGTACACATAAGGGAAGAAGCAATCATTGTTTTATGCATTTTCGAATTTTGAACACGTGCGGGGAAAATCAGTCATTGTTCAATAAGTAGGAATAAATAATAACTTCCTAATTACAAAAACTCTATTCCAGAAAAAGAACGATCTAATTTTATTATTTCTGATCTTTACCGTAAATATGGAATAACATAATCTGGTATTTTGGGCATTGCTTGGCTTGCACAAAAAAAATTACTCTTGCAGATATGAGCGTCTTACAACCAAAGCTTCACCGCTTGGAATAAAAGTGATCATTCGTGAATGGTTCGTATTTTATCTTACAAATCATTAGCAAAATGTTGCATTTGGGGACACAACTGACAACTCTATATAAGCCACGGAGTTTCTGAAAAAAAAAAGAGAAATCGAACACACGTCAACTTTTATCAATAAAACAACGGTTCTGAGGTATGACAAAAATGAAGGTAAAACTCAAACATTCTTCCTGCTTCGCTAAACGGCTGTTAAAATAATAAAAGAGAAACAATAAAACATTTTTATGCTCACATAAAACTGACATATTCCGGAATCAAAAAATCCTAATTGGCTGACCATTACCCGTTTTCTACTGGTGCGCTCACGAGAAAACCTTTCATTACAGACGGCAATCAAAATCTCTAAGCGTAGATTGGACTGGACTTGAATTTTCAAATAACGCCACAAGTTCTCTTACGTCTAGGGACTGATTTGACAATTTTGGTGCATTGAAATTAGTTTTAGTTATATTTTCGTAGATCTTGCTGTGTTTAGGGTCATGATTTTCCTAGAAGGCCTAGTCCTCGTTAAGTTAAAGCTTTCGAATCGAAATGAACAAATGTTTTCAAAATATCTTGATATGCTGCGGCGTTCATTCTTTCATCTGGAAAGACTACATTACCAGTACATTGTGCAGAGAAACATCCTCAAACCATGATGCTGCTGCAAGCATAAAATTTCACTGTTGGACAGTTTAATGGCAGTGCGTCTTTCCTCTATAAATGATTCTTGAATTTCACCCAAATAGCTCAATTCTAGCTTCATTAGTCCACAAAACTCTTTACACAGAATGGTCCATGCTTATTTTTATGTTCACAAACAAATTACAATCAAACGTTTCCATTCCTTTTGAATAGCAGTCGAGTTTTCCTAGGTGAGCGTGACTTGTAGATTGTTCCTATAAATTTCATTTCTTTTTGTTCACTAAGTAATACTGACTGCTGATCAAAGTAAATCTTCTAGGAAATCTTTTTGAGCAATCATTGGATTTAGTTTAACTTGGCGTAATAATCTCTTCAAAAATGTAAGAGAAATCTTGTGTAGAGTATCACATTCGCCTTAAACTATCTGAAGTTACACAACCAATAACCACATGCACTTCTTAGCACACTGGTCAATCTTCATATCTTTTAAGCATTAGTCCGTGTTTGGGACGTCCGGTAGACCGTAAAATCATTTGAAAGTGACCCTTAAACCCTATTTCTTAGACGCAAAACCCTTGAAACGTTTCTTAGTTAAATCGCCGATCACAGTACTCCTCACTACCTCCCAGCTCGTCGGAAGTGATTCTGCTCCTATAGAATAGAATAGAATAGAATGAGGCTATAGGAACGAACCTTCTGGCCTATAGCAATGTGTCAACTTCTCAACTCACCTGAGATCATCTCGCTCCGCCACCCATTCGCGCACAACCTCCCTACTCGCTGAATCTTCGTAGTCCTGGGCGCTTTCAATGAGACTCTGCAGCATCTGCAGCCACCCGATTGTCTTTTTGAACTCCTCGCTGTTCAGGCACTCCGTCTCGTGCTGAGAAAAAACAGCGTCAAGTAAATCTAGGAATTTCCTAGAAAAAGCAGCGTCAAGTAAATCTAGGAATTTCCTAGAAAAAGCAGCGTCAAGTAGAGTCTAGGAATTTAGGAATTCCTACGTTTGTGGTATACGTATGATACACTAGCGTGGTCGTCCTAATGACCTAATTGTTTAAACGTTGATTGAATTTGCTGTGTCCCAGGGTCTAAATTGGTTCCTTTGGGTGTAAAAATAAGACATAGAAAATTACAAAGCGATTTGTAACTCGTGTGTAACTTCAAACATACGTACATATATCCATTTTAGGGTGGTCATTTATTTTTTCATAAATTTAAAGAATCCCGGTGGTTTTAAATGTTCGTTTTGAGGTCGAAAAATTATGTCTAAATTATTAAGGCAATCAGACAATTATTACAGAGAGAGGGTTCTCCGGGTAGTCTGCATAAGATTTTGTCGTTTTTAGTAACATATTTTCAAGTGAAACGCATGTCAGAGATCAGTAGTAAACAATTGTTTCATGCCCTCAATGAAAAGTCGTGATTCCAATAGAAAATTCGTTCGCAGCTTTAAATCATCTGCTCATTACCCCAGTCTTAAAGTTATGCCAACGATACGTTATATTTACTCAATTGTGTATTCATTCATTCACACATACGTTTTGTATGGTTGTTAATTTAATTTTTCATTTGTTTCTTTATTTATCTACGATAAATGAATAATTTATGAGGTAATTAAGTAATTATTAACAGTTTAAAATAAAGAATGCCATATATTCTTCCACCCATGACTGGGGCTGCGGCTACACAACGTACCTCAAGCTCCCAAATGATAGCCCCGGTCCTCCAGCAGTGATTGAGAGTAACGTCAGCCAAGTCACTATATGGGTGGTCTCCGAAGTACAACACGCGCTCGCCTCGCCAGCCCTTCAGGCGTTGCAACTCTGACAGGTTACCCTGTGAAAGTCATATTTAGCCATGGGTTGAGGATGGAACATACGTGTAGGTTATACGTCCCCTTCCTGCCAAACCTGCAGGATGATGTATGACTTCAACACAGATGGTATATAACTCAATGAAGACCATCGGGCCTACGAAGCTCGTTTTCAAGAGAGGTTAATTTTTTGTTTATATAGTTGAAGTTTACCTTATTACAAATACATTAATAACATCGGCAGCTACAAATTTTGTATTCAAGGAAACATAACCTGGCCTGACGCCCACGCGGTCTACAACACTATGCATATTTGTTGGTTTTGCAAGGGCTAAAAAATACATGTCAGGGTATCTCAGGCAACACAATCAGAGAAACAACCACGAAAAAATGATGGATGAGCAAGCACAACACTAGAAAATGCGACTAAATTTATCGTGGGTTCCAGAATTTTAAAATTGATTTGAAAGGAATAATAGCAAGGAGCTAACATACAAGTACATATTAGTGAAAGTCTAATAAACTGTATCATAGTAATTGCGTCTGGAAACCTCGGAATATAGTTGCTGATTAGGAAGCATTCCTGCACTATACTCGTACTCAGCTTAGGGGTTCATTCAAAATTCCTCTATAAACTATATTTTTGGTGTAAGTTATTCCATACTTTACTCCCTGATATTTGCTGCCATTATCATATGCCACTTTAACTTTTTGTTGGGCACGTGATCGCGAAAATGCTACATACAGCTGGCCATGAGAGAACACGGGTTGCTTAAAATATATACCAACTTTGTCGAAGGTTCGCCCTTGAGCATTGTTGATAGTCATAGAATACGAGAGTCTTAGAGGAAATTGTGTTCTATGTAAAGTTAATGGTAAGTTTGTATCACTTGGAGTTAGCTTGATTCTTGGGATTAGCACTGTTGATCCCATGTGAGAGCCACTGATTAATGTGGCTTCTATGCTCTTGAGTCATGCGAGCTCTTCTTTCAGCTGCTCTATTCCTAGCTTCCACCAATTCATGCTCTCTATCCGTGGCATTCATATTTTGTCTTCTTAGTACCATAAAGTTCCTGTTCATATCTCTAATAGATTGCCTTTCTTCCGTTCTTAGTCTATCTCGAAATCTTCTTTGTCTCTCTGGCTAATTCTCTCCTCCGCTCCATTGTGAAGAGCGAACGCAGTGTGAGTAGCTTAATAAATAATGGGATGATAATATTTATTGGTACTTTTCACAATCTCGTCTGATTAGTTACTAATTATTCTTCTTGATCTCTCGCCACAAAGTCAAATAATTATTGTTCTTCTTGACCTCCAGCCACCAGGGCAAACACGACCCCTTATACAGGGTCAGGCAAAATGATCTGACATTCAACCTACAAATTTAACCTGCAAATGTGTCAGATCATTTTGCCTGACCCTGTATATAGTATCTTCGTAGACATGATACCGCCAGTCACGACGCCTTCATAATAATGAGGAGCGTTACACGCGAACTTGGTTTTAACCGTATTAATATATAGATCATCACACTGACGCATGATAGCAGATTTTACACGTGCACCTAGCCGTGTACAGAGGGGAAGATTTAATTGTGCAACAGCAAGGCACGGAAAGGGAAAAATTAGCGTTATTGCCAAGGTGTTGTAATCGTGAGTGTTAAACATCGAAGCCCATCATCAGTAACGAATCTCCAGTGTAAGGGCAAGTTTTAATATTAATATTGTCAATGTAATCGAGGTAAGCAACAGGGTGAAATCTTGTATTTTAATGTGAATGTTCATTAAAATTAATGGTTCTGTGTACACTGACTATTCAGCGACTAAGTATGCAATTAATCTGTAATGGTGGACAGTTTAATAGGACATTATACGTGGTTCATATGTCAAAATGTGGTAGATGGCTACATTTCCCATCCCGTGATATTTAGAATAATATGTATTAAATTTTCTGTGTGTATCATTATCCCCTCATTTTGCCACTGAAAAGAAATATCGGGAACCTTTTACCATTTCATGTATTCAGAGGATTAGAGTCCCTCTAAGAACGATGATGTTTGTCTTCTTGCATTTAATTAATTGTGTCATTGACAAGTATTAATTAAAATATAACGGAAGGACAGCATGCAGAAAATCCACGCACTGAAACCAAGATCACGCGAATTATAAGAGAGAAAGGAACTCATCACCAATCAATCATTGTGTAATTAAAAGTAGGCAAAAAAGCTTTCCCATTTCAACATACATTAATTAATAAATTTAATAACAAATAGACCGTCATTAGTAAACACCATCGCCGCACTACTCTAAGCAAAGAGAGCATAAAGGGAAGGCCATGATCTGGAATGTATAATTCTAACAGTCCAGAAAGGAAGTGGCTTGCTCACGACTTGACCCTTTCGATCCTAATGAGATGTATTTGTCTTAGCAGTAAAAAAACACATTTATAAGATATATATACATATTCATAATTCAATGACCCATGTCTTATTTATGGGCCATAACCACCAAAACTCGGCTGGCCAAAAGTCGGATAGAAAGGGTCAAGTTATCTCTTGTTGTAAACCAGTACCTTTTATTGCATCAAAAGACAGAGCTTTAGCAAATAAATATCTTGACTTCCCCAATGATCAAATCCTCACAGTATCAAGTAGAATAATCCCAAACATCGCCGCATACCAAAATGATAATGTACACAAAAAGTTGAAGCTAACCGAAAGAGCATCGAAATTTCAACTGGTATCTTCCACGTCTTGCGTAACCGTTAGATCTTAACATAATTCAACCCTGATTTTAGAACCGAGACTTAGAAAGATATTTTCATCCAGTCATTCTGAAGGCACGGCGGATTTTCAAGCCAAAGAATGGTGAAATATTAGGAAATAATTTCGATAGTTTACGAATGTACTCCGTGTAGGACAAACTTTTCTGAAAAATTGGTGGTCTGTTTTCTAAGAAAAATGAACAAATATATACGAGTTATGTTATTTTGCATGCGGATTTTGTTAAACCCTTATACGTAAGTATACAGCTAGATGTTTCATACATACTTACGAGTTCAGAAGGCAAAAGCGTAGATTTCTCGATATATCTGACCTCACCTAGGCAGAGACATGCAATTCTTTTTTTGATCGTAAATACGAGGCAGAATGTGTGAATACACTGACAACTGGGTGCCAACAAAGATCGATGTTTACGAGTACATTGACTTTTTATGCAGAGTAAATTTCAAATCCTTTAACGTCTTAATAAGTTCAAGAGCATCACTAACCTGGCCGTTGAAATACACGCGCTGTATGCTCAGTTAAACTAACCTCGATGTATATTTTGCCCTTTTCGAGGCACTCGACAGGCCCCCACGACTGAACTCCCAGGGTAGTGTCGAGCTCCCTGAAGGGTCTCATGCGGTCCACGAAGAAAGCAGGCTTCTTGGCTCCGGCCACGACCACGTCGAAATATTCCCGCCAGTCGGGGCCAAGCAGATACTGCATACCCACGTTCACGAAGTGGAACGGGCTATTGGTGATAATAAACACCTTTTTGCCGTGCTCCTTAATCCGATTAAAAAATATCTCCAAGTTGGGCTCTTTCTTCAGGTAGTTGCCCATGTTGGCACCCACGATGCGGTGCATTTCTGGGTGAATGCTGCCAATGCTTTCCTGCACGAAGCGAAGGCAGATTACCTATGTATTCATTCTAACAGTAACTATGTAGATTATTTTCAAATTTAATTCAGTGATTTGACAAATTTATCTTCGAATGAAAAACTGATCACAGAGTCCATACTTCTACAATTACTCATCTGATGATCATTGTGAGCAAGTTAAAAATGCTATTAAGCATGATTTCAATGTTAATTTTCGAAGGCAGTAGCGGGAATTTCAGGACTAGTTTAGAAACGCAACTTTTCCAACGCTACGCTATAAGACAACTGCCTCTAGCCCACCCCTCGCGCTTCTGGTACAACTTAAGAAATATGCTACGCATCTAAACGGAGTCCTTCAATTATAAAAAAGAGAACAATCCTGATGTTTTCAAGTGTTCTCGTAATAGGATGTACGCCCGAGTCTACCTGAGCCAAACCTTGACATCGTTGAAGATGGAGACCGAGTGGAACGGCAACTTGTGGTCAATGAAGTACTGCGTCACTTGACTCAGTAGACACATCTCCGGCAACGAAAACAAGTCCGCCAGATGCGCCATGGTCTGTTTCTGTATCAACACGAAAAATAGTGTTAAAAATAAGAAATAAATTTATCCATTGAGCAAAACGGATCATTCTGCTGTTCTACCATTTACATCGTCGATTAGAATGTTATACATTGTATTTTTACGAACATAAAAAACGACAGTTGTACGAGTCAAGAACATATGTAGGCTCAACTGTAATACACAAGGTAAAACGTAAATTGTTTTACATCGGCATTCCAATATAACCACAAACCTGCACATGCACCACAATACATTAATATTAATCAAACCATTAGACTAACCTTTGGAAGCTTGTTCGGAATTGGGTAAGGCTGCTTCAAAGACCTCGTGAATTGAAACTACGGAAGGAGGGTCAATCAGATCAAAGAAAAATGAAACCATTACGTAGGCTGAAATTCAGGGAAAACGTGAAGTAAATCACTTCAATTGTGTAAAATAACTTTCAAAGTAAATAACACTGAACAACAACACATGCAATTTAACTCCATCAATGAATGAATAATTGAGTAGTCGCATTACAAGAACAATTTACGAGATAATAACTGAGTAATCAAGTTCACATGTGAAACAACTTCCATTTAATAATTCAACTTTATTGCAAAATGGACGAATAAAAAACGTTATGAGTAACACATAGAAAACTCAAGTATAGATGTGCGAGTCTTGCTCAGCTTGTGCTGTCTCGAAAAACCGTTACAATGCGAGTTTGTCAAATCCACAAAACCAACCCTAAAATTCCTGAACAAAGCTACAAAAACTGAACACAAGATACATGTTTTGCATAAACCAAGAACACACTGGATTCAGCTTTCAAAGATACTAGATAACAGTACTCAATGAGGGTGTTTGCTGTCATTAACCTATCCTTAGTAAGCAGTGTATTATTCAATTTCAATAATTTTCTATCGATCGTTATTTAGTATCGATAACAATGAAAGTATTTTCTCGCTCATATGAAATTTTTGGATTCAGCATGCTGAAGAACTTTAAAATGTTCAATGTGCTGACTTTGCGAGTGCTTGACCTCAACAGAAGTGAAATTAGGTAAAATAGGATTTTGATGTACATCTCTAAAAGGGTACGCTGATAGTGTCGTCAGTGCTAGTAAGTTGACTTCACGTACTTTAGTTTTTCTACACTACATACTCCACATTCAGCAGCTTTACTTGAGAACATCCGTGTCCATAAAATCTCTTTACAATTAAACAAATTTGTTACCAAAGCAGATGAAATATACACATGTATAAATTGTTGCAAAATGAGGGTTAGATATTGAAGTTTTTACATCATTTAATACACCTCTATATGCAGATCATTAATCGCTCGAGGCCCATCAAAACGGTACTCGACAATCTTTAGTACCTTTGATCTATACCAGATATCTTCAACATAACCACAAACCACATAAAAAGGGGCTCAAAGAAGTTATATCTGATGAACAACGTGGCCGAGAAATCGGGCCATCCCTTCCAATCAACCGATCTGGAAATGTTTGATAATCCACGAACATGCAGTCCCTAATGTGCTGGTGTACCATCTTGCTGGAAAATGATGGTTGGTTGGAAGTTGTCTACCTGGACCACATATACAGTCAAAAGGTGAAGGTAAAAATATGCTGTAATTGATATCTCGCTGAAGAAAAATTGATCAATGATTCAATTGTACCTAATCCTAAGCCACAAATTCACTTTTCGATCTCACTGACTTCCTACCCATGGTGTTCTGATCTCCAGGTTTCCTGACACATGAAAGGTTGCCTCATCACTAAAACCAACTCAGGTGAAGAATGTTCCAGTAAAACCAGGAATTCGTTCCAGTATGTTAAAGCAAACTCTTTTCGTCCTGGTTTATCATTTGGCTCGAGTAACTGAAAGAGTTGTACTTCGTAAACGTGACACCCTCAATTTCATGTTTCTAGTCCTTTCATATTGCTGTCAGTGGCTCCTCGACTCAGTTTTATAGGTAAATCAACTTTTAACTTCGAAAATTTCAATACAGAGTGATCATCACAGCCGTAGGTGCAATGACACCAGCGAAGGAAACAGCGGCTGAACTGCGGTGACCAAAGTTTAAGCTGTCGAAATGGCTGCCACGACTATGAAGATTGAAGAGGATCCACGCACAGAAAATGACATTAAATGCGTCACGTTTGACCGCCGTGCAGAATATAAGATCTATCTACGTGTCAAAGTACGACCACGAATCTCACCATTCACTATGAAAAATATTCTAACATGCGCCAGGCAAGTGAAGTGAAAGCTAGGCACGGTCACATACAATTACGAAGGTAAACCATAAACGATCTTCGCTAACAAACTGCTGCAATCGCTTCTGGTAGCTTCATGGTTGTCTATTAATCAAGTCTGAGAATACATTTCCTCTAAAGGTATACATTTAAGAGACCTCTGTCTCCGAATGCAGAGACGAGCACTACTGAAATTTCTCAGAAGGAAAACATCATAGCTGCTCAGTCTAACAAGCAAGGAAAATCAGTGCAGCAAGCTGATCTCGGACACTCACCAGCACCAGGGAAAAGTCCAGTAAGCAGCAAACGTGGAAGCAAATACCAAGATCGAATTACACAGAAGGATGCCTACGTGGCCGTGGCAACTACTTAAATAGTTTAGCAAATGTTTAGTTAACAAACGGAATTTCAGCAAACTTCAGTCGCATGTCTTTACACTGAAGTTACACGCCTGAAGTATATCAACTCCCCTTCTGAATGAGAAAACAAATAATTTTTTGTGCGGAAATGTTCTGTATAGGTAGAAGCGATGAATAGCTCTAGCACAGTACAATATGTGTGGTGATGGTGTGACAATGCAAGATATAATTCATAAGCAAACTAATTTTTTCTAATTGGGTTTCCGTTAAATTTAGGAAAACGTAATGCAGAAAATTCTATAACAATTCCTGAACATTTGGGAGGGAGTCATCTACAAGCCAGATGGCAGTCAATTTCTATTAGGTTGTTACAAAAATAATGGCCGCTCGAAGGTCTGAAAGGCTTCTGAAATCGGCCATTATTTTTGTAACAACCTAATAAATTTAGATTATAAGAAGGATGTCCACTTTCAAAATTGCATGCATGTATTCAAAAGTTACATCAGTAGTTAACCTATGTGCGAGTTGAATTAAAAATAATTATTTTTACAGGGGTTTCGTAAATTAACTACAGCAATGACTGGCATTTCAAATCTTCTCAAAAGTCGAAATTTCTCCCGATTGATGTGCCACTTAATTTAACCGTGGACTTAGTCAATTAATTTTTCTTCTTTCAGTCGTCACAGTCGAGTGAAGTCGTTTTCTACATACACTACACTATCTCAAACTGTCCAGGTCGAAAATCACTTATTTCAAATTAAATACAAAGCAGAGGTGCTATTTTTTTTAAATTTCTTTCTCTAACTCTGTGAGTTGAGTATCACGAAATAGAAGAAAATTTAAGCTAATGAATGCAAAAAATCTTCTTCAGAATACAAAATTTGTTAAATCTGTTCTAGCCAATAAAAACATTAAATACTAACCACATTTCCTGTCATAAATACTTTCAAAACAAGATCTCATTGTACCTCTATAAATATTTTCCACTGGTTATTCATTCACATTTTTAGTATTAATATTTGTCCAAGTTTTATAATTTGTTTATTAGCTGAAAGTTTTGTGTAATATTCAAAAGGGCTGCTTTGATGATAAATTTTATGATTTAAATTTCATACAAAGTTACAAACAACGCATGCACTTTAACATCTTTCTTGGTTCAGTCTTCTCCCTAATCTAGAAGTGCCACACACTGGTGAAGCGACTTTTAACCCTTTAGCGACCAATTTTTTTTCTAGTTTGTACGTCTAAGCTCACGAAGACCGTCTGTACACTGATGCAATGAAGCACGCTGAGAGCCAGGCAGCCAAAAGAACGACGCTGTAACATGCCGCCGAGTTCAAACCTAGTAGCAACCTCATATTGCTCATTGTTTAATTATTAGAACATTCCTCCCAAAGACCGTAAAAGAGGACTGTATGGTCCTTTTCGTCGCTAAAGGGTTAAAAAGTAGCAAGGTCACTCATCATTAAGAATTTCATATCAGCAGCATGACTTCACAAGCATTTTAAAGTTACAGATTAACTTAAAACGTAGATATATATCAGAGAAAGGCTGACACTGAGCATCAATAATAGAAGTGACAAAGCAGTCCATAGAAAAAGTAACAAAAACCACCAGTGCGCACATGGCGACACATCAACTGACCCCTCTAAGATGGCCCTCCACGTAGGATAGAGGCAGAGCCCTGGAGCCGTACGTGTCAGTCACCTCGGCAGAGGAGAGCGGCGTCAGGCCTCGGTAAATGGAGCTCATCTGGATCTGCTGGAACTGGTCCAACTTCATGAGCAGCCCCTGCTCTATGTCATAGTGCAGCCCTCGCACGGCAAACTTCGGGTCGTAGCTGAATTCCTTTATTTCTTTGGGATACTGCTCAAAATGTTAACATTTTTACACATCATAAAATCAAAAATATATATGCGGCCAAGTTGGAACTATCTCAATGACCACAATAATATGAAACTTCTGGGACGGTAAACTATTGAATTGAGGTATCAATTGAATTAGAATTTTATACATCTAATTCTGATACGAACAGTTCGTATTACCGGACTAATATTCATGAACCAACTAAACCTAAGACTCTAATAGCTTTCATCCCCGATTATTCAATTGTCTTAGAGTCTCTTATTTCATTATTCAACTCCTAGTCAGTAACTCACTCTCTAGAGTTTTCAATACCTGCAGCTGTCAGCAAGTCAACGTCTTCATACTATGAATTTATTTACCACACTACACTGAACTTATTCACCACACATATCTGTCCTACAAAACTACTGGTAATAGAAAATTTTCAGCGCCAAGGCAAATGAGCTAAAAGTAACACACTTACTGCTACCTAGAAGGACATAAACGTACAGTTCAACCAAATATAATACAAACTTCAATCGTCCAGCGATTGTCATTGGCGATAGTAACTGAACGATTTGCTAGAGTGTCAATGGGTTATTGCACCCTAAAACCATCACGGATTCGCTCATTGTACACTTGGGAACATACTGAATGAATTCTACAATCTTATCTAAGGGAGATAATATGGAAATTTTACCCGGTATCAAAAACAGCGACCAACGTAATAATAAGGGTAATCAATGGCACATAAATCAAAATCCCAAATTGATCATCCTCGGAGCTGAAACGATAGGAGAGAAGTCAATATAAATATTGATGAGAACATTCCACAAACAGCACATATGAATAAAAGTGTACTCATAAAGATTAGGTAAACTCAAGATAGAAGCTGAGGTGCAGGATTGATGATCATCGTCATGCAACCGTGTAGTTCAATTGCTGCATGTTGGAATATATGTACAGACAAGCCGTTGATTTAGGACGCAATGTTCGTTTTCAGTTTTCCACATGGTAACTAGATAAGAGATTGTGAAAGAGTGATTAGAATCATCACACTCCCGAATTGCAGATTAGGATATCAAATCGTAGGGAAGAAAAATACTGCCAGTTCCAACCGGAAACCATAAAATAAATGGAAAAATGAAACCAATCAAGTCTGAAGTTTTTGAGAAAGGCATTTCACAAACTGCTTTGGTTTACTGGAACAGACACAAAGGATCCTTCAAGAAAGAGGGGTGTCATGAGTGATTAAGGTAGTTCTTTAGTTTGATCACAGAAGATACGTCAAAAATAGTTGAGGTCTGTGACAATGCTCCTGTTCATTCCAACTTAGGAGTTATATTTCAAGAATAAAAATTTAATGGTGTAACAATCAACGATTTGGGTTCATAGTTTAAATTCTATCAAAGAATGTCAGTATGTTTAACGCTTACATGAAAAAAGTCATAAATGTAAGATTAATTCACTTTCTGGAACCAGAACCTAGTGACAGTGCAACTAAAACTGAATTGCAAACTTAAATTTTTAAATGAGCTATTGATAAATCAATGATAAAAATAACAAGTTTTGTGCCTACAAGCTTGCAACCATGTGCTGTGAAAAAACATTTGGCATCATGCCTGGAAGTGGAAAAGTTCAACATGGTTGACCTCACAAATGAAACAAGATACTTTTAATTTTTATGATTCTCTTTTATTGAGATATTTATGTGAAATGAATTTTCTGTATTGTTATTTTACTGCAAAATAAGAAAAATTTTCAAATTGATGGTTAATATTTTTATACTGTGCTATGGTGAGTACATACTTTGATGTTCTGTAGCGATGCATTAATAAATGAATTCATGTGTGTTTTAGAATAGAATAGAATGAGGCTATAGGAACGAACCTTCGGGCCCATCCTTGGGTCGGATAATTACTTCGCTAATTATTCGGTTGTTTTACCCAAGTCCCATGCCGTATTTCTAGCCGCGTCAACCATGTCGGCGGCGGGATTCGAACCCGGGTCTTTCCGCTCGCAAGCAGATTCGCTCACCAGTCGACCAAGCTGGTGATTTACTACTTTTGAATATGAACGCAGGCTATGTGACTTACCGTAATTTATAACTTTAAATTAACACAGCATCACCTCACCCCCAAGAGGCAGATGCACTTGTTCAAAGTGAACTTAACTTTCATCAACCAGTGTAGTAACTTCTTAACTGTTCAATGAGATACTCCAACCTAGACTCATACTCAGCAGATCTGATAATGAACTCCCCTTGTAATATTTATAGATTCTGTTATCTCATCTTACCTGATACATAAAAAACTCGGTGTTAAACTTGTACTTAATAGATGTGACATGGAACTCACCTTGTATTTATTGATGAGATTGTTTCATCTCAACTGATACATAAAATACTCTACACTAAACTCGTATATAGTAGATGTAGCATAGAACTTACCTTGTATTTATTGATGAGGTTGTCGCGTCCTAACTGATAAATAAGATACTCCACGCTAGACTCGTAGTTGGCAAGCGTGTAGTCGTAGTCAAAGCCATAAACATCAATTGAACGTAGCTCCAGCTCATTTGAGACAAATACATTTTGGCTGTCCACATTCTCAGGAAGTTTCTTTCCTGAAATTAAACCAAAGATACAACACTTAAAATTTACAAATATGTACCCACCATTCAATATAGAATGTAATGCATAACTGCAGCTATGTATAAGCTAATTCATTCAGAACAAAATCTCCATGCTTGTAATGATCTGCACACTGTAAATATAGAAAAAATGCTCTTATGTATCAATTTTATTAGACATGGAAACAGAACACTGAAACCTATTGAAGCATTCACAAAAGCTATATTTCTCAAAGAAACTCTATGGCTTGTGACCTTTTTCAATAACATCTAACTTCAGTAGCCACCAAAATCTCAGGTCTTTTCTACCAATTATGTCCCAATAAAAAATAATATCTCTACACATGGTTCCTTGCACTCACTCTTACTTCAAGTTAACTTCAGTCTAGCTTTCTCTCATAACTGAAAAAGAAATGAACAACTGAAGCCCTTCACAGGGAATTAATTACATTGCCTACTTCTTATTATCTACAATACAAGTCAGAAGTAGATACAGATATCTACCTCAGTTCTTTTAACATGTCTGCATAACATTGCAATTTTGCTCGTAAATTTCATGTTTTCATCACACTTGGTACTTTTCAGTCTATTCCTCCCCAGTAAATTAACCAGTAATTTTACCTCACAGTATTTACATAATTCATATTTTTATTGTTTGGCTGTATGGACAATAGTCCATCATCCATCAGCTACCCTGAAACAATCTCTTTCTTCAAACAGTAGAAATCAAATTTTATAATCTAACTAAGGACTATGAAGATGTGGGCAATTAAAATTATTGTTGGTTGAAGTGGCAAGAAACAAGCCAGCGTAGAGTTTTATATCTCCGTATACCTACCTACTCACCCATAGAAATGTGGCAAAAATTTGAAAATATTTCTCAACACGGAAATATTTTAAGTAACGTACATCACATGTTTTCAAGATTATTTTCATCAACACTTTTGAAGGAGAGTGTTTAATAAAGTTCTATAGTTGCCCCAAGATATGGGAACTATCACTACTTTGTGAAATAATGTTTGCACTCTAAAATAGAATTGATATTTTACAATTTCTTGCATATTAAACATTAAAAATGCCCAGCTCCTTAGGTTACAAGCATAAATTCAAAAATACATAAAATATTACTCACTTTCCCACAATGCTTTATGGTCAGCATAGCTTTTTCTAAGGAATTCTTGTGAATATGGTCGTTGTTGTGTTGACATTCCCCAATAATTCGGTAAAGTCAGTCTTTGAAAGAGTGCGGACGCCGTCGGTGAAACTGAAATATCGGCATTCGCCGAGGTCAACCGGCTAACAATGACCCCTATCTTAACCCTCATGCTGGTAAACATTCACCTTGCGTCAGAGGAAAATAGCACGTAAAAACGAACGTCACGCGACCAAGAGTGAACTGTCGCCAGCAAATGTGAATAACCTTGCCAAAAGCGAGCGGGCAGCCACCATCACTCACAAACACACCAGCTCTACCACAGAGAACGAACAGCTGATCATTGCAACATACGTTGAATGCGTGCGTGTCAGCAAACGTTTCCGTGCTTGCGTTGTCCGAGTTGTAGGTACGACGATATTGCACTAAAAACAATTCGAACACTCATATCTGAAATGTGTTTATGGACGTTGAAATTTTTCTGTTATCAATCTTATGTTATCAATCAATCTTGTTTACTAAATCATATACTTTTATTTTTACTGTATTACTCATCGTTTATAAAATAATTGTATTCAACGGACAAAATTTTGCATATCATACCGATATCCCTGATGTAGTCCAATTTGAAGATTGTATTTCTTTTTAACTAATTATGAACGCATTATAGAATTTATCAATTTGTACCATGTTAAAAACGGTAGTAAAGGTAAAATTTTACTACCGTTTGTTTACTATATGCACAATAAAATTTATGAAATTAGCTCAAGTCTCTTATTTTAGCACAGCTCATATTAAATGTAACGTACTGTGTACTCGGAAGCCTTTACTGTAAAAATAAATAGAAACAGAGAATAATAGGCAAAGTCCAAACACGCTTTCATTGCTCCAGTCAAACACTCCTACGCATTTCCCCAAATTATTATTTTTATTTTTTCCATATTTTTGGAAACATTTTCATGTACTATGGGCTGATGTGCTATAGAAGATGAGTGCAAATGTGTTTAATTACATACATAAGCATGCCTGCATAAAAATAAAGAATATGAGTCAACATTTCATAAATATAAAGACATGTTATCTGAGCGCTTTGAACTCGATGACAAAAATCTAAACGCAATACTTCTTTGTTGATTTCAAACAGTGATATCACTTTAGTATACGCATTTAAAAGTCTTATTTGGTGCATATTTTCCTTCAACCGTCCCTAAGTATTGAATCCAGTAAGGAGTAAAGACAGGCACTTACATCTCACCGTGTCATGGGCGATTGATACGTGACAAATAAGTACATAATGCATCACCACTATAAACACCCTTTCCCAGTGGAGCCCTCTATTGTCTGCTTCTTTTCTTATTTGGTTTAAAGTTTCAAAATAAGCACAATCATTCAGCTGTCGTTACCATTACACTAAAATATGGTTTTTGTGAAATACTAGCGTACGTAGTGCAACATGATTCTGCCCAAGATCATTCCTCAGAAAGTTGTTCTTGGAGACCTCTGACAAATACGCCCAATGAAATTGCAGCGCATACATCTTCAATTTCTTGTCTAAGGGCTGCTGATGCAGTCGGTTTACTACAATACATTTCTTAGGATCCCACATACGTAAAAAAGTCTGCATGTGCTAAATCAGAAGGTCTTGATAACTCGACTGTACTTCTTTATCCTGGCCAGTACCCTTGTAAATTTTCATTCAGATTAGCTTACATGTCCGAGGAAAAATTTGTCATTCAAATAAAGTTCACGCATGACAGATAAGATGGATATGCGTAGCATGTTTAGGTATTCCTGATCAGAAACTGTACCTTTTAAGATAAGAAAAATAGTCTTATTAACCCTTATAATGGCGCCTCACACCAGACATTGACCTCCAGTAAATCGACTGCTTAGTCCCGACGGACGTGAGGATTTTTTGGTGGCCAGCGAACACAATTATGTCGGTTAATTATCCCGTGTGGCTTAGCCCTTTCGGTACCATGATGCAAATATCAGAATCTTTTCAACATATTTAACACCAAATTTTAAAAAAGATATTTTGTGATGTCTTACAGTCACTGCATTGTCCTGATCAAACCGTTGCTTGCACTGCCCTACCAGCGTTTGCACAGGCGCACGTGTTGCTCTGCATCTTAATAGGCGAAAAATGACTGCGGCTACAAGAGATGCCGTCGGGACCGAAAGGGTTAAACTGCCCACCATCAGACCACGCAAGTTTTATCATCAGCTCTTTAACCTCACCCATCACGCGTTGCTACAACTCACAAAACCAGATTCTTCATTCCGAATCATCTTCATTAAATGCATGAATTAATCGTAGAATGTGACATTTCTGCGGAGTTCTGTTAAGCATGTGGCGTACGCTTGTACTGTTCAACCATGTTTTACGCGCACTTTGTGCGGTGGACTTATGTGACGGATGTATAAATTGATCGAGCGAGTTACCTGATACATATACACTTTTTTGGCAGGCCCTTCACTTTCATGCTTGTGTTTTTTTTTGAGTTAACAGAGGAGTACATATACTAAATTTGTTATTAATAACAGTCGTAGAAGCAAAACTTAAAAGAATTATTGCTTGAATGTAAGACATTTTACTTGTCACATTTGATTCGTAACGCAAAATTTACAACCCCTTTCCAAGAGAACATGGTTTGACAATTACTTTTTACTGTACAATTTAGAGTAATTATCTATGATGATACAATTTAACAGTAGCTTTACTCAATTAAGACGATCTTCATAGTGCAACTGGCTAATGATTTCATAAAAGGTGCTAAAAGAGGGAGAAATATAAAGCGTGCCATCCAGCATAACCCGGCACAGGCTGCAAAAAGAAGCATCGCATCTCGAAAAGACGTAAAAGATCATCCTGCATAAGATCGATTGTACGGTACACTGACCTTCTCCACGAGAGTAAAAGAGAGGAAAAGGAAGATGAGAACTAATAACAGAAGCACAAAAAGAAAGAAACAAACAAAAGTTTATTCCAATCTCGTTGATACACAAAATATTCAACATTGGGTTTTCAAGCTCCTGCTGATTCTACGCAGATTAGCGAGGGATACCAGTGAGGAACACCCACTGCTCAGATAACACTGAAAAGTACGTACATCATCACAGCAACCTAGGATTCCCAAAATTCTCGGAATCCTACCTAGGATATCTACATTCTCGAGGAGCGTTAAGTTTAGGAGATACGATCTCCTCCAGAACGAATTGACGTATCAAAGGTTATTCTTGGAAAGAAATTTTTAGTTTGCGGGTTGTTTGAATGAAAAATCATCATCTAACATTAAAATTTATATTAGTTCCACGACGAAATAAAATTTACAAAGCATGTATTGAATCTTTTATTCGGCTTTTGAGAATGTACTGAGCACACAAGAAGTTTATGTAAGGCGAATATTGTAAGGACAGATTGTAATAAGTAATTTTATGCAAGTTCTCAGGTATTATGTAGAATAATCAATTGAAATTATGCAAAGTAACTATTGATTCAACGACGAGCACGTATAGGTTGCTTGGCTGACACTTCCACTAAAAAGCAACAATATGGCCAAGGAAAAAATTCACGAAAGAGCCACGAAAAGCAAACTAATGACATAGTCTGCACAGAAAACTAATTCATCTAGAATATCTGCGACCGGATTATAAACACAAAGTTCAAAACTAGTGCCGGTTGAATTTATCAACTCAAAACTCAAGCAAGAGAAGAGTTACGACACCAGGAACGACGCCATTGTGTGCCGAGATCAATACATTCAATAAATTAGGAAAGCTAAAGCTAAAATGAAAATATACTGTAAAATGTACAAGAATGATGGCAGAGACATGTTCTCTGCGCATGGAAGCTGACTTGTGACTTGAGGACTCAATATAAAGTCTTACAACACCCACTTGCCCTGCCAGCTTAGTGCTGATGGATCCCACATCAATGATAGATAATTCAACACTTAGAGTAGTGCAACTTTTCACTTGACGACCATAAGCTCAATTGAAAACATAGGGTTTAAATAACAAATTTTATTAATGGAACGCTGGATGTCTAAGTAGAATAGCATAACAGACAAAATGAGGTAATATATTGCATATTTATTTACTCAAAATTGATGTATTAAAGGCGCTATTACGGGGAAATTTTAACATTATTATATTCTTGGTTTAACCATCGCAGCCACAATAAAAGCCATCTCAGCAGAGATGCACGGTATCAAGAGGCAGTCATCCAATTTTTAAGGGAATGTATCTTTGAGGAAGTTTGAGTAAGTAATATAGTTCTCAGTACGGCGTTATCTCTGATAGCTACATTTCCCATAGCACTTGTGGTACGTCACCAAGGTTTCAGCGCCCCACCCACGTTGGGAAAATTTTAATATCTTTTAATCCACAGTTCACTTGCGCAAGTATTGTTACCGGAAAAAAGCACCTACAACAAGCGCAAGCGGCCTGATTGGTCAATTAACTTCGCCACTGCTACACATAAGCATCGCAACAATGAACCTTCTGCATCAGCGTCACAGCACGGTTTCGGTGCCTTCAACAGCACAATTTACGAAAAGCTCAAGTGCAAAACAAGGTAAACGTTGAACACGCACACACAACAGCTTCTAGGTCACCACAATACAGTATCATTACATAAAAGTAGTCATTATTCATGTCGCGCTCAAGAGCAGCACGTAGCCGTAACTGGAAACTACGTTTAAAGTGACAACCCCTCTCTATTTTCATCATTATAACCCTGAACAGAGGATCAACCAACATACGCATAAAGCTTTACGCACTCTATTGTTCAAGAACCATCACTTTACCAACTAGTAAGTGTTCCTATGAATATAATACGTGACAAAATGCTAAACAGAATTAGAAACTCGTGTAAAAATTTCATATGATATAACTAGAAAGAACCATAGCGCGGTGTTGAGAACAGTTCAGAGCCATATAGACGTAGCAGTCTTCCTCAATAGACAAAGGATTCTTTATCATTATGATAAAACACTCAGAAAATACTCTCAGACACGTCTTGGAGGAGTTAGCACAAACACTGATTTGAAGGTTGTAACTGTTTTTATTTCTGATCATGCGGTCAGTTATAGAACTTAATGAATTATAGACGAGACGATGAAGTTTGAAAATGATGAGAACTTGACACAGTGAAGTCTACGACACAGAAGAAAATGAAGACGTACGAGAGGCAGTGAGTTATACAAGAAACCCCAAGGCAATTAACAGCGACAATCAACGTGCCATCAACTAAAAAGATGATCTCTTTTGACACGAATGAATCATTTACAGAAGAAAATGAAAAATAACATACGATAAGCTAGAATTGCTTACGCTAAAGTAACCCCTCGAAAACCTTACAATGATCATTATTCAAATTTATTGCACTCAGTAAACAGATACTGAAGAACAAATGAAATCTGACAGACTTGCAACGCTCGGATCTGTAGGGGAAACAATACATACTGGAACATGGACAGACCAGACATGAGTGAGAGTTCAGAGTAGAAGCAGCTGGAAATAATCACTAAGCATAGAGATCTTATTGTGTAGATTTTTTCACAACGCTTGTAGACAATTACGCAAGAAAACTAGTTAAGGAGACAGTACATATTAGGCAACACATGTGATCAAGTGTCTAATGTTTCGGCGTCTGTACGAGTGCTTCCCAAGCTCATTTATAGGGGCATATAGATTAGTACACTCTGCAAACTATTATCGTTTCCAAGTTTTTCGCAGTGAAAAACGCTAATAAAATTTACGCACATGTAGACAATGAATAATTCAACAGTTACATCAAATAGGTTCTCATGTTTCGCTTAGGAAAAATCAAGAGCTATAATAGCTTGGTAAGAATTGAACAAGAGATACATACGATCAATGAAGCTACATGGGTAAGGAGCAACTATTAAATTGGTCGATATATTCCAATGATTGTTCCAGCACCCTTAAGTAAATTTTTATCTTGCAGTTGGGCAACACTGACGACGCTATCTGATGGTCATTCAATATAAAGGAAACCTAACATGTTTCTGCTAGATGTGTTAATAGAACAACGTATAAACATCTCGAGGGTACTTGCCAAATATGTGATGTTGTGATAACAAGAATACTCTCTAAATGCAGCAACAACAACAACACGCAACCTATATACAAGCATAGTGAGACGCAAAGGAAACAAATATACAGCGAATAGTCTAAGACACAATAACAGAAGCTTTAATAATAACAGAATGTAATGAAACTATAGGTACGAATTCTTCTCCATGTTGACGTGAGTAACTTTCAGTTCTACCAATAACACTGTACCAACTGCCACTCGTCAAAATTTGGGTTCATTGGAATGCATAGAAAGTAATTACGAAGTAGAAATAATTTTCTAGCAGTAAAGCATGGACTTACTGCACAAGGAAGCTATTTGCTACGAGGAATACATATTAAAAAAACTGACGAGAATTATGCTCGTCCTGTCAATCATTCGAAAGCTCTAGTACGGGAAAATGAAGGAGTAGAGAACGAAGCCTTAGATCTCTAGATGAATGATTGTAAAGAGTACACACTTTTAAATCTAGAAACTGGGTAGAGTAGAATTCCATCTAGCTACGTGTGAATACTGACATCAGCATTGCCCATCTCTTATTAAGAAAAATTGCTTACAGCACAGGGCATGCACACATGAAATTTACTTCTCTATCATCAGCAAAGCGCAAAGGACGACATCGCGATGGCGTTAGCAGTAAAACAGGAAGTGAATGAAGTTTTTCGTACTCTAGTTGGTCTTTAAAATGGCACAATGAGTTAAACGTTTAGTGCAATCACATAACAAATCTAAAGATGAATTGAACAATTTCAAAATCAACACGGCTCATAAAGTCAAGAAAACAGGCTGCAAGGAAACACACATAGAATTCACAAAAATCACAGGATTGCTTCAAACTTTACGAAGATACACACATAAAGGCACGTGGGATTTAGGCAAAGATATTTGTATGAGCTCTAAACTTATGCTACTTTCTCAAGATAATTTTTTAATTTACCCAATAAAGTCTACAATTTTCAAAGGACTTATCATAATACAAGAGCAAGTCTGTATCAGAGCGCCCTGGTTCGCACGATACAAAGTATAATAATTAATTCATTAGATGTGTCAAGTGGGTGTAGCATCATCTTTCATATACACAGCATTCACTTCTCTATTTTATAAGACCAGGCCCACGCTCGCTGCTATTTCTATTTTAAAAAGCTATTACTTTCAGAGGTGTTGCTTATTAGTGACAAGCGACGAGGTTTTTACCAGCAATAATTCCGCTCAAATATGACCCAATGACAGCTCCTAGACAGTACATCCACAAGGCTTTCCAACAAGCAGATGTACGATTCGTATCACGACAGACATCACGCTATGAAAGTCAATGAGCTGCTATTAAATGTTATTTCCAACATGTATTAACAGGATCTCTTCTGCACAGATCAATTATCAAGGTAGAGTTAACTAGAATGTATCCCACCTACACTGTTCAATGACATAAAAGCCAACCTTAACAACGAAATGTTAGTTCTACGTCACAAGTCGTTGAGACTTCTTCATGATGCTCGATAACTTCACTTAGCTAAAATACGTCTGAAGCATTTTAGTCCTACGATAGTTAGAGGATACACCGCAAGAAACATCAAAACGTGAAATAGACACGACATCATAGAGAGAATAGTTCGAAGTCAAAACCAATATACAAAAAATAAAATACTGAAATAGTGACAGTGACTTCGTGATTACTGCTTGTCACCAGAACAACACTGCAACAAGATCTTTGTGATATTCAGAAATACATAATCTTTTTCAGAGCAAAGAGAATTAGCTTACGTATATGACCACTCCACGATAGAAGCACAGACTGCAGAAACAGTAGTGGCAACGCAGTCATAAATTAGGTTTGTCAACATACTTTTAGCAGATAATGAAGATTTGAACCGAACATCGTATAAGGCAAACGAGTGCCGATACCCCTGGAATACAAAATAAAATTTCGAATACACATGTGAACTAACACATCAAATGTGATATCCAGGAATAATTCGTCCCCTTTATTCTCTCCAAGATCAATATTTAGTGGAAATACATCAAGAGTTGAGTCTTTTTTAGACACGGAGCGTCTAACGGAAAATATATCTTCACAGTATTGCACTTGAGGCACCAGAAGGGAAATAGTTAAATCTCAGAGGAGTGATGTGAATCTCTGAAGTACAAGCAAAACTATTGGGTCCATAAGTATTGGTGAATCATGTGTATTGTTAGGCTGCATCTTCGTTGTTCGGTGCAGCATCATGCATATCGGCTAAGGGTCATCCAGTCTGACAACAGGAGCAGCATAGGGACTGCTGAAGTCACCCTACCACTCTATTTTTTCGAGGGCCTTGAGGTCAGGTTTCCTGTACTTGCAACGCAACAAGTTGCCGAGCTCGTTGAGGTGGTTCAGCACCTGTTCATGTTGAAGTTACAAAGTAAATACAACAAATTAAAACCTGCACGAGTATACGTGCATCACGTATATTCGGCAAGAATAGAAAGTTGTGTGTAGATTAGATGGAATTCAGTAAGGCATTCACATTATAGCCACAACCATTTCATTTCATTAATAATAGTTATCACCTAAGCAACCAGAAAACATGAGGATTAAAAATACGAATTCAGTATAGAACACTTTCACGAGATATTAACTCACAAAATCGCCGGATGCACTCTCAGGGTATGTCCTAGTTAAAAAAAGTTGGTTCATAAGGTAATACTGCACCTAGTGTTATTTATTTCGCAGGAAATAGCTGAGACTACTCTCACATAACGTGACGTATTTGTCTGAAGTTTACTGATGAGAACATGGACCATGAACAGTTGTCTTCTTTTGCCTCCACACATGACATACGTAAATAACCGCCCCTCCTATAAGCAGGTTTCAAGCAGTTTACAGAAGGGGTTACATACATAAAAGTTGTTATTCTACCACTGAAGGCCAGTAAAATTTAAAGGTACATATAAAATCACAAAGTAAACTCAATAGTAAGTTGTGTGAGTGAGATGTATCAGCAGCACAGATCACAGTAAACTAGCAAGTGAAATGAACTGACCTCGTCCAGGCAAGCCTTGTCGTGCCCAGCTGACAGACAGAAGCGCATCCGCGCGCCGGTGATCTTAGTGGCAGGGAAGCCCACTCCCACAGAGGCGACGCCACGTTTGCTCAGTTCACGCACCAAGAAACTGCACCCATCATCATTATATGCATCATCATAATCATCATCACTTCTCGATATGGTCTTATGCATAGCTTTATATAATCTAATATTCGTTCATACTTTTAAAAACAATGCCCATGCTCAATGCTTCTTGAAGTGAAGAGGTTTTCGTTCCATTTATAAAGCTAAGATGTTTCAGTTCAATCTACCAGTAAGTACATGAATTCAAAATTCCTCTCAAATATGATTCATGAAAATTTTTGCAGAGCCTTTTATTTTTCAATTATTTTTAGTTTAAAGCAATTTTACATGAATTGAAAAATGGCTACAAACATTACCAACACACATGAAAAGATAGTATTTCAAATTCAACGAAATACATTGTTGTCTGAGCTAAGTTTGAGGCGTAAAGTATACATGAACAAATTTACCGCAGTACAGCCAAATTCTAGCTTTCCTCGCTATAAAAGAAAATCATATTGAATACAAATATATGTACACAAAAATCGACATAAAGAGGAAAAAATTTATAGTGTGCATGGACAAAAAATAAAAACCAGCAACTAACTGACCGCTTAGACTAAGAACTGGCGTCCACATGCATGAACCCAGTAGAGTTAGTAACCGCTAGGCCCAAAACAGTAGGGTTATTTCGGACGCCTGTCACTGAAACCAAGTTTTTGTGTATTGTGTCACTTGGATGTTACATTCTTGTAAGGTACGATGGACGTTTAAAAACATAATTTAAAAAGACACGTAATAGAATACAGAAAACATGCATCGACGGGATTGGGTTAGTAAGGTGAGGCGTGAAACAGAAATCTATACATCACCGAGACGGAGAGCCAAGCAATTAATTAAAATGCCTGGTATGCCCCAGCAATGCCGGACTTAAATGAGGCCTTAATTTGAGTATCAGATAAGTTTACTGGTCGTTTGATGTGAAGCAATGATCCCTCAGGCTATTCCAGGAACCAGGAAAGTAAGGGTAGGCAAAACTGGGTAGTGTGGCGCACGATGTAGTCACGCAATCTTGGTGACCAGGTAAGTAATGGTAGGTAGTGTGGCGCACGATGTACTCACGCAATCCTGGTGACCAGGTAAGTAATGATAGGTAGTGTGGCGCACGATGTACTCACGCAATCTTGGTGACCAGGTAAGAAATGATAGGTAGTGTGGTGCACGATGTACTCACGCAATCTTGGTGACCAGGTAAGAAATGATAGGTAGTGTGGTGCACGATGTACTCACGCAATCTTGGTGACCAGGTAAGTAATGATTGGCACAACAGGGGAGTGCGGATGGCCGTAGGGCTGAAAGCCGAGCTGCTGCAAGCGCCGCCTGAAGTACACAGTGTTGCGGTGGAGCTGCTCAATACGCCGCATGCCTAAGCGCCAAATGAGACAGCGTCAATAGACCAAATCTACACCAGCAGTAACGACAGGAAAGAGGTCGGTCGAAGGAAATAATAAATCGAGCATAAAAGAAGGCAGAAGTGGTCGCAAGGCAGACTGACAGCGATGTCTTGACTTGAAAAAAGGGTTTGCATACTCCACAGCACATGTTTTCTTGTTCAAGATTGTTCAAAACAGGCGCAAATGATTTAAGTTCTGTACAACACAGGCGAACCACAACACAGGCGAACCACAACACAGACGAAGCGAACCACAACACAGGCAAAGCACAACACAGGCAAAGCACAACACAGGCAAAGCACAACACAGGCGAGCTACAACACAGGCGAACCACAACACAGGCAAACCACAACACAGGCGAACTACAACACAGGCGAACCACAACACAGGCGAACCACAACACAGGCGAACTACAACACAGGCATTCCATCGCATATTAGAGCACAACAAAGACGTCCTCCTACACAAACTATACGACACAGGTGTCCTACCACACAAGACAAGCGTTCAAGCCCACAATCAGGGTACAAAGCACAAACATTTCTATGAACACTTGCTAGAAACCAGAGCCAAAACGAAGACAAACCCTGATTTCAATATTTAGGTATCCCATGCATACGAAGCGCACTACACAAGCAAATAAAGTGTCGAAACAGGCTGACACTTCAGACAACGGCACACAAGCATTGAACAACAAAGTGCAGTGACAAGCCACTGTCCCACTGACAGCAGCTCCCGCACCCAATGTGTCACACTCCACGGGCCAACAAGAAACCCTCTGCATCACAAACAAGTCATCCGTCCCTCAGAGTTCTTATTACACTAACAGACAACTCATTTACACAAGACATCCATCCTCCTCATCACAGAAAAGTCATCCATTTCAGAATGAATGCAGATAACCGTTCACGAAACAGTCATTACAGTCAAGCGTTCACTTCTAGAGTATGAAGTCCCTGACACGAAGACAAGGTCACTGCTTCTCAGTTTTGCCTTGTTAGTCAACCAGAAAAAAATCTGTCATTACATTATGTATATGGAATGAGGGAAATAAGTTAGTACTTAAAA
This sequence comes from Trinorchestia longiramus, assembly GCA_006783055.1. NCBI lineage: Eukaryota > Metazoa > Arthropoda > Malacostraca > Amphipoda > Talitridae > Trinorchestia > Trinorchestia longiramus. The sequence continues at coordinate 302,480 of VCRD01000062.1, forward strand.
TAAAAGCTTACCAATGTTTACCTGTAAAACAAAAAATAATTAAACTTGTGTAAAAAATCGCATTGTGTAGCTGCTGGCAATCGAGGAAGGGTATTAAGCAGGAGTAGTAGATTGCATAATCCATTCCAAAGAAGAAATACCAAAGTGGCAGTATCGTATAAGCCAATGCGACAAAATAATCCGTAAGAGAGAAAACTAAACTCTAAAACATGCCCTGCATAGGAGCTCCAAAATGTTAGTAGTTTTGTAAAACGTTCCCTGACTCGGTGTTGCGAGGAACACCATTGGACCCACGTGTGTTGCAGCTGGGCAGCTGCATGGGTTACTCCAGCGGTCATGTACACCTTCACAAAGCTCAATATAAAAAGTTACAAAAATTGTTCGAGTACCGTGTGCGACATGTACCCATCGTGTCTTCTGTCCAATGTTGTACCATGTGTAAGCCATGTCCAGGTCGACAAAACACGACCTGCATATTAATTGACCAACGGTTAACCAAACGTGTGCCATGTGCCCGTGGTCAAGACTGGTGAGGTCCATTCGAACGCCGCGCGAGTAGAAGAGCATTCAGTAGCCCAAAATTTCCTTGTTCGGTATGACTGGCGAGTTTTGTAGAAACATGAAGATTGAAACAAGAAAAAAGCGTCAAGACATGAGTTTTAATGTTCCACTACGACCCGTTGGGTACGATCAGGACATAGTTGAGGCACTTTACTCACGCTAGAGAAGCTTTAGGTAGACCTAACAATGGTATAACAGGAGAATCGAAGTCACCGCACAATAGGAAGCCGAGGCTCTCCAGATGTGATCGGAAATACATCACGTTCCGTTTAAGTGAATGAAGGCGACGGCGTCCTATGGAAGTGGAGCAGAGGATAAGGTCAGTCAAACTGTGACAACGCACGGCAGGTGAGTTAGAAGAAGAGGGACATTACAGAGTCCCATAATGAAGAAATTGAGGTCGTGACTAGTACAGCTCTTTACAAAGGTTCCTGCAGACGGACAGGTCCATCAGAATGACTTAGAGATACAGTTCCATATTTTTATCACTCGTGCCAGTGACAAATGATTGTCGGGCTAGTTTATCGTGAAAAAGAACAAATGTTTCTCAGCACAACATAAAAACTTTCACCACACACAATTCAGCAATTCTTCGAAATAGAAACCGTAAATTAGTTCAACATATAAGTTGGACTGCAAAAGCTGTATTTTATGAATCAGTTGGCACGACCACACACAAAAAAATGTGAAGAGTTTTGCAAGACGAGAAGCAGGGAGCGGTGTCAAGCTACCAGGAAGCCGCTGCAGAAGTTGTAGAACAACGACGTCGCTACGCGCTACGGCTCACCAGGCTCCGACCTGGGTCCCCTAGCACAATGTACATCTCAAGCAGCAAGCTATACACATGAGTAGCACTAACACTTATACTATTAGTGCTACATGGATGAAATTGTCATTATAATGATGTAATTAACATAGTAATATTTCTGTCCCCATGATGACGCTATTAGAATTATAATAATGTTATCAGCTATAGACGATCTTCGTCCTCACGTCGCAAATTATCTGGTGAATGAGAAGTCCACAAACACTCATAACGAGCCAGCAAGTCACGTCTTCAAAATCGTACAATTGATTCGTGCTTCAGTCACACTCGATACGCAGCTACCTTAAAGCAGAAGAAATAAAGACATAAGAAGAATCAATTTCAAGTCAAGATTAAGAACCAGAATGATGATGGAAAGGAGTAACTGAGCTATCCGTAATGATCACGCGAAAGACAGGAAAAAGACAAGTAAATGTGTAAATAAAATATGTGATTAGAATGGTCAATAAAGAATACGATTAAAGTAGTCAACAAAGAATATGATCAGAGTTGTCAACAAAGAATACGATTAAAGTAGTCAACAAAGAATACGATTAAAGAAGTCAACAAAGAATACGATTAAAGTAGTCAACAAAGAATACGATTAAAGTAGTCAACAAAGAATACAAATAAGTATTTGTAAAAACGTTGACATAGCGATAAAAAAATAGAATTGAAGAAAAAACATTGAGGCATGGAGGCGGAAAATACAAGGTCACTGTCCAGGTAAGGTGATGAGCCAAGAAAATTTCCACACAGTAATGATTCAGTCGACCTCAAGTCAGAGTTATTGTACAATAAATTACGGAAGTTGCCCAGTATATAAAAAATGGTCACTACAACACAATTTGTGAGAACATTATTGCTTGTTCTTTAAGTTTTCCTCAATTTCTTACGTCACTTTGCGAAACCGTAAAATTTTTGATATTAAAACGAATCACGCGTCTGTTATGCAAGCAACTGTTAAAAGTTAGTGACACCAGAATAAGTTAGAGATGAAATGCAAGAAACAACCATAAGTGCAGGGGCAAAATTTGTCATACAACTAAGTCCCGTGTATCAAGAGAATGTTGAAAACTCAAAGCAAGATGGAGAATGGATGGAAAAAATAGAACCATGGCAAGAATACAAGAATCTGGGAATATGACGAGCAGACGAAAAAATAGTTGACAGAATTCAGAATGAAAGAAACAATCAATTCTGAGAATAGTGGAGCATTCATGAGCAAAATCAAGGAAATTTCAGGCAAAAAAATCTTTAATTCTGATATTCATTGAACAGAAAAGTTTCTCATGTCCGCAAATGAAGTAAAAAGTCTTAGCTGCACAATGAAAGTTGCAGCTCATCACGTATCAGAAGCTCATTCACCATTTCACCACACACAGATGGTGACTGGCTACACTCCATGCCCGAATAAGAAGCTGAGTACGTCGGGGTATTGAGATGTGCGAGGGTTAGCCTCTAAAATACAAAAATATTCAGTAATGCCCATTGCCATACTTGTTTCTAACTAACAGGAGTAAAAATGTACTTTGATCCGTTCGATTTAACCTTTTCAGGAAGAAGAGGAAAGACAATTTACGATCCATTATTAAGTTAGTAGGAGGGTAATTACATGAATCCGCTTGTGTTAAAAGCTAGAATATTTTTATTACAAACACCTGAAATTGTACAATTTCTCCCTAGCAGCGTCTCTTCAGGAGTAGTCTATGAATATTTCAGAGGCAGGTTATCCATATGATCATCGTTTCCGCTGGAGTTGTCCCACATATACATTTTAACACCGACACAACCAAGAAACCAAAGAAAACCGAGGATTCTACAGCCAGCCAAAATACAAGACACAATCGAAGGTACATAGTTAGAAAGCTCGCACTTGCATCTAAAGATATACATACAAGTCAAATTCTGCTCTATATATGAGAACATTGAGGACATCAACAAATTGTAAACACGATATATGTACACGTTGAAAAAATATGCATGTTCATATGAAAGAATACAATAGCAAACGAGCATCAGCTATGCATATCGTCTTTCGTTTTGATACGCACGAAAACAGCAATTGGAGACTTCATTTATGTATCATAGTTAAACAGTATGTCATAGAAGAACCCCCACATTAGACTCCTGATGTATGTGTTAGAAAAAAAACACAGAAGAGCTAAATAATTCCGCAATGCATGGTGTAACGCTGCTGCCTTGCATTGGCACCGCCACTGGAAACCCTGCAGCGTTTGACGGTCAAGAAAGGACAGAATGACAAAAAAGCGCACGCTTTCGCATACACAGGCACACCGATACAAGGCAGGCTTAACAGTTCCTAAACTCGAGACATTCTCAACACAGACGGGGACAGACACATAGAAAATAATTATAGAGTACGTTCCTATCTCAGGCAAGTTATGTCTTGTCATCACAGGATGAAAGAGAAGGACGTCTAATATGTACAGTCAGATCATCACAATGTCCCGAACGATTTTAATTAACCTAGATGGCAGAAGAAGCATTATTCAGAGGAACAAGAACATTTACTGGTTCTAATCGTGATTTTTAAAGCACGCGTTGGCACATGTCACACTTAAGGGCCTGGAGTTACAGCTGCATTTGATGAGGAGGATGGAGAGGCGGGGAAGGGCTGCATGTACTTATCTAAAATGCCTCCTATCTAATGAGAAAGTTTTAGGGCAACAGGAAAAATACTTTCGCATAAAGACCTCGCCGTACACTCAGAATGATTTCGAAATTTTTACAAAAGCGCAATTTGCTTCAACAATGCACTCATCAAGTTGTTGAGAAAGTAGTTTTCGTTTAATACCGTAGCACTTTAAAACTAGATTCGCTCGTCTTCCAAGAATCGAGTTTTTCAGTTTAATTAATGCAAATCATTTACTGACAGAAAATATCTTTGCAAATGAACGATGCAATATGATATCAGTTATAGGATATTTTTTTGGCACGTGTGCACAACAATTCCACAGAAGTTTGAGTCGTGTACAAGACGGGCAGAAACAATGGAGGAAGGATCAAAGTTGGGAAGCAATTTCTCCTGAACAAAAAATGATGTACGCTCTCATACAAACCGCAAATGCAGGTAGACAGGTGATGGAATGAATACGAATACTTGAACATGGAACTCCTTTCAGTTACTTCAGAAAGAGGTTCGGATTAAAATAATTATTCCATAAGTTAAGCACGGTATTCAGACACAGAGGGCTTAAACAAAGACTGGACGGATCTCAACGAGACGAAGAACTAAAGAATGAGATGAATAGACCCCAGTATAGAAAACACTCGTGCAGGAGGTCGGTAACACACACCGCTATTCTTCTCTACGAGAGCGAAAGGGAAGTAGACAATGAAATGATGTATTTCTGAAGAACATTTTTTCGTAACAAATCAGATATTGCTGATTCTGCTACGAGTAAAGAGTAGCTAGAGTTGCCACTAAGGATGGCTAACTACCCTCTGTACACCTACAATAACAAACGTAATCAACACACCTTTAGAGTGTCGCGCTAGTATTTTACAGTGTAGCGCATCATAAGTAAAACCCATTTTTTAGAAAATGAATAATTGATTAATTATCAATAAATTAATTCAATACTTGATCATTAATTAAACTCTAAGATCGTTTCTATCGTTTACAAACATCCCGATCCCTTTACCTTTCATATTCTTTTGTTAACAATTTTCTAAAAGGGGGTGTTACTTATGCGCTACCCTGTGCACTTCTTCTTAGAAGCGAGAAGTCCCTAAAATATGCTGCAGAATAATCACCCTCAGTGTAGTCCTCTGAGAGAGAAAGACTGAGGAATAAATCTCTCAGAAAATCTAACAACAAATTTCTCATCAAGAATATATGAATGAGAGAATAGATACAGAGCAAGGGAGAATAAATTTAATATTCAGGAACAACAGAAGATAGAAGACTGAGTTGTTAAAGCCGTAACTATATTACGGGGGGCAGCCGAAGTAGTGCAGAATTCCGACGACCATGATGGCTTTCCATCAATCAAAACCATGCATATTCCACAAAGGCTTTTCCATCAATCCAAACCAGTTAAATTTCCGCATTTTGGAGGCAATTTTCTCAGCTCTCTTTGAAGATGTAATTACAGTTGGGAAAACGTTGTGAAATGCGTTGAAATATCAATGAGAACCATGAGCTATGCATCTTCAATTCCACAAAGATTCATGGATGTATTCCTACATAGAAGTAGGGCATAAATTAAATGGTCCACATGAGTGTTAACGTAAGACAGCGCCAATGAGCAAAATTAAACAATGACAGCGATGAAAAATACCATTTTTCAGCACGTAATTTAACTTCACATCTAGTTTACTAGTGAGAAAGCCCTCAAACTAATACGGAAATTTCCTATCCCTAAGCCTTAGAGTCCGGGTGGCTTAACACAAGCCGAAAAAGCACAAAGTGAAACATGGCCGCCCTCTAATGGGGAAACAGGAGTTCAATGCATGGTACGCTAAATTTCTAACATGAGTCAAGTAGAAAGTAAAGAGACTGACCTTCATCAGTGCCGTCCTTGCCCATAATGATGCTCATGGCAGAGATGATCTGCTGGCAGACGGGCGGTGCCATGGCGGCAGCGTAGTGCTGCGCGTCAGAGTTGATGCGCAGGTGGTTGATCAGCGCCTGTCAACCAACAAGTGAACGTCAGCACCACAACTCGCATATCCACTCACTCGCAGCAGTCGCATGCCAATTAATCCTTCATCAAAGAACACCCATTTCTACCCTTAGGACACAGTCTAAAGCATTGAGCCTCAATTTCTCTGGACTCAATTTCAACATTAAAATACATTGAATTCAAAATTTTTATAATTTTCAGACAACATACTTCAAGTATTTTGTTCAAATGGCCTTATGAAGGATTTTTTTTCGATAAGTTGATGAGGTGTACAAAGGCTCCCAGCGAGCAAAATCTACCCCACTAAACAGATAAAAGCTGACACAAACAAAAGCAAGACCTCCAATACAATCGAACAGCTCTCGTGCATACGCACTGCTTAGATAGAACCATCGTTTTTTGTTACGTATCCAAATAACACCCTACAAGTTCAATAATTTGATGTAATAATCATTAAAGATACGTCTGGTATTTCCCCCAGCATGGTTGCATTGATACAACACATGAAACTAAGCACAAAATAATAGAAAAAGTAAAACCAGTATTCGAAACAGATTCCATCACTATGAAAACAGTCGAGCGTGTCCTGAAGCTCTGCGCTGGGCATCACGCAACGTAAATAAAAAATGCACAAAATAGGTATTCAATACGGACACACATTCGAGCCTTAACCTGAGCACGTTAATCTCATTCTGCATGAAGGTAGCAGCTAGGAAGAGCTCACCTTAGCGCTTGTAATGTAGGTTCCAGCCACGGCAAAAAAACAACTATAATAGGAACAACTACAATAGGAACAACTAACCTTGACGCTAGCCACAGCAAAGGAACAAATAACCTTGAGGCCAGCCACGGCAAAAGAACTAAGAACAGCTTATCAAGGAGCCACCCACGGCAAAAGAGCCCCTAGGAACTGCTCACCTTGGAGCCAGCAATGTAGCCACCAGCAGCGGCAAAGCTCTTAGTGTAGGTGCCCATGAGGATGTCCACATCGCGAGGGTTGCAGCCGTAGTAGTCCACCACACCGCGTCCATTAGGACCCAGCGCCCCGATGCTGTGAGCTTCATCCACGTACAGATACGCCTGATCAACACAACACAGACGTCAATACTGAAACTAACATCAAACGCACATATTAGGAATGCTTTGTAGGTAGGGAAAATTTCAGTAACCTGCATAAATTGAACCTATTTTAATTTGTGTTTTTCATGATGCATCTTAAATTTTTGTGAATCACTGTATTTCTATCATAATAAGATGTTTTCAGCACTATCACACCCGCAGCTAAGCTTCTTATTACGTAGTGCGGGGCTACGCATATCCCATACGAGTCACCAGAGTTAACCAACAAAACTTCTTGATACTTTGTCACCATGAAAGGTGTTCTGCCATCACAGAAAAGGCGGGCCTCTTATGGGTGAGTAGAGATAAAAAATTCGAGAAAAAATAATAGAATTACGATAAGTACCTTGTACTTTTTCTTGATTTCGATGAGGCGAGGCAAGTTACAGATGGAGCCCTCCATACTGTAGATGCCCTCAACGATAATGAAGACCTTCTTCCAAGGCCGCCTCGTCCGGGGGTGGCCGTCGATGATGGCGCGGCGCACACGACGCTCCAGGTCAGCACAGTCGTTGTGGCGGAACACCTGCACGATGCAAAATTTAACACGTTGACTCCGAAGTGGTACGTATGTGTACCACTTAGGTTAGGTTCTGTAATTTTTTTAGATCTTTCTAGTGACTATGCGTACAAAGTGAAGTTTTACACCAATCAGGCAATCGGAGTCAACGTGTTAAGGAGTACGACCACAACATGCCAAGTATTGGCAACCATGACTGTTTCTTCAACACGTAGCGTTGTATCAGTCTGGCAAAGGCCAGCAGCTCTCATATACGAGTATGTAAGTAACTTAGCGTAAGGAAGATAATTAATACTGATAGCCTGAGGTGTATTTAGAAGTTATGCCTTCAATCCAAGTGTGAAAGAACTGCATATAGGAAATTAAAAAAAAACAATTTGGAAGATAGATTGTAATAACAAGTCCAGCAGTTGCCCCTGATTTTGTCACCTGAAGCAGGATCCAAAACCCAACAGCAATCGTAAGGAAGAGTCATGAAGGAGTTATTGTACTATTCGCCATAACATCAGCGCCTGTAAACCGCGCTGTGAGAGAGGCATGAAAGACACTTGCCTTAACAGTAGCGCCAGAGAGGCGGAGGCCAAGGATGAGGCTAGCGTGGTTGCATTCATCACTGAGGATAAGACAGCCTGGACCCACAAGACACGGCAGGTTGAGAGCATTCGTAGCGAAGCCCATGCCAAAAGTAATAGCATCTTCCGTGCCCACAAACTCGGCTGTCAGAGCCTCCAGCTCGTGGTGGATGGCGAGCGTTCCTGCAATGAAACAAAAATAGAGCTCATTTACAGCAGTGTCGTAGAAAATGTTTTCAGCAAAATATCGGGTTCGTAAAATTGTGGACAGCCGTGCGGACTCCAGAAAGATCAATTAAAAAAATGTACATTTCAGGAGCTATGTTAAAAAATAGGGAATGAACGTAACAAACTTCAGTGAATAGACTCTATGGGGCACTTAGTGGTAATATCAATTGAGAACTCCTAGCTTAAATAAAACCCCCTTTTGCTTTCATTCAGAAGTCTGGCAAGCAATAAAAAAAGCGCATTCGGGCAACAGAAAAGCCAAAGTTTGTCTGAAATACATGTTGCTGGAAGGCTAAACTTTCAGTCAAAAACAAGTTCTGACCGATTTCGGTACGGGAGCTGGCAATAGAGGTGCCCCAGTTTTGAATGGCAGCGGCGGTCTCGTCGTGGCAAGGGCCTGATGTCTGGGCGAAGCCCAAGTAGTTGTAAGAGCCCACGTTGATGGAGTCGATCTTGCGCCCCGTCAGCCTGCAACCCATCATCTTTTATATTATCTGGTCAAAAAACTTCATGACCTTGAACATATTTACCACTAATTTCATGCACAATAACAATCTTGAGAGAAGAAATGTTTCATCGCACGCGAATCTGGAGCCCAAACCGGCTACGAACTGTTCAATCATTGGCCTTAGAACATTAAAAGTAAGATTTTTTGTGGGTTAGTGCGTGTCAGTGATAAGTGGCATATGGTTGAGTTGTAATCAACATTCAGAGGTAAGTGATGAAGCGATGCAGTCTCCAGACAGCCCTGAGGAAATACCATGGAGATTACAGAGGCAAATTGTCTCAATCTACCCTGAATGAGGCGACGTAAACGATAAAATGTCCATTAGGATAAGAAAAGAGATAAGCACAACAAAGGACAGATGACAGATAAAACGTCCTTAGCAGAGATAAAGTAACAATTTTGTTCACATGCTGTAACCATTTTTTAAGTGTTCAGTTCATTAGAGTACATTGATTGAAGTGACTGCGGTTAGGCTCTCACGTAATTTCCACAGGATTTCTTCATACAACTCACCACATGGAAGTCATTATGAACTTAGTGGGTTAATATGCTTTCCAACCGTAAACAACCGCTTTCTATTTTAGGAAAGTATAACCTATATTCTTCCTGTGCTTGTGAGTACTCGATACTGGTGCTCGGATGCGATAAAGCAGGAGACACGAAGTAAGGTCGATTACCTCATATTTAATGAACATGAGACGCAGGTAGCTGGCAAAAACAGAACTAGTGCTCCTATTGCAACGGCAACAATACTTCGGAAGTGAGATCCATGAGAAACTAGTTGTGTAAAAATATACCACTCTCGTAATGATCTACACAGATAATGCCAAACATACCATGTATCAAATAATAAATTCGTATTCGAGTTTTAGGAAATCAAGCAATATTCTACCAATAAAAAAATCAGTGTCACGATTGAAATGAAGAGAATGTGTGTTTCTTAACATGTAGTTCATTACGACGCAGCGTTGACCAAGGAAAAGCAGGTACAGAGGACACATTGCGCTCAGTTAGATTGGCAACACTCCTACCAGCTCAGGGAAACTTTATTGAAATAAGATTTAACACGTTTCCTGCGATGAGACACACCGGTGGTCACTTAGGTTAGGTTCTGTAATATTTTCCAAGTCTTTTAGTGATTATGAGTACAAAGTAAAAATTTGCACCGGCTAAGCAATCGTAGGAAACGTGTTAAACTTATGCTCAGTTCCAGCGACAGATTAAACTTACACGTGGTCCCAGTTGTTATTGTAAGAAGTGCGCTCGAGCACAGCCATCTTCTCCCCTGGCACCCCGCAAATAGGGCGGCAGAAGCAGTCACTGATCGGGCGATATACATTGCGGAAATAGAAGCTTTCGAAGCCCACAAACAAGGGCACGTAGTCCTGTCAAACAAAAAATTAGAATGAGTATCTGAAATTTTCTAAAGCCATGCCAGACAATTCGAACTGAAAACATCTGAATTTGCTCATGTGCTTCTAATGAAAGTTGACAGATGTCACATTGCGCATCATGGCACAAACAGCGCAGACAACGACCTCAACATCGACAGCGGTGGGAGATGAATGACCACACAATACAATGACATTTATTCAAGAGTAAGTTGTGTATATAAAATGGAGTTTCGACCAGTGGAGATTACCTCAACCGAAAAAGATGAAGAGCAAAGAAGACAAAAAAGATGGTGATCGTGTTCAAGTTCAGTGAAATGACAGGTCCAGTCCTTTCCCCTAAAAGAAGAAAAAGACGAAAAATACGGCTCACCGAACTCTTACCTAAAATCTACGAACAATTCTGTCATTGCTTTTAAATCAGCTGCAGGTAGCTCAGAATATCTCAGCAAAACGCCGCACCTCCTAGTCACGTTTACCGGGACAAACACTCAACATTTACCCATGAGAGAAGTTCCAGAACCCTAACTAAATAATGAAGAACATTAAATTTGCAAGATCCGCTGAAATTTCACGCTACCGTTTTCGATAGGCGTATTATTGTATAAAAAATTACAACGAAAGCTCAGTATCATTATAGCACGGGTGTACTCTACAGCGGGTAACTGGAATACGGTTAGATCATTAGTGAAAAATTCCCAATGAAAATGCGTTATGTACTACACGCGCAGCCCCCACACATCGACTCTAATTTGTCTAGATAAGTTAAGTGTGAATTGAAAGACCCTGTTTATGCAAGCAAAATATAACTTCAAATAGAACCGTTCAACAACAGCCTAAAATAGGCAAGACGTCAAGAGAGATGACGTCCCACTAAACTCAGCAAACGAAGCTAAACGAAATGGGCGGCACCGTTCTCGGGTCACCAGGCAAGTGACGTATGCACAGATTTAGCTCAAATTATCACGCGTGTGAACACCTAAAACAAGGGTAGAATTTTACGCTCGATTCATTGGAAGCAAAGCTTTAAAAATGACTCATGCATATCTATAGCCCGACCGTGAGGTCGGTCTTGCTGAGGTCATCACCAGCTTGGTCGACTATCACCAGCTCGGTCGACTATCACCAGCTTGGTCGACTATCACCAGCTTGGTCGACTGGTGAGCGAATCTGCTTGCGAGCGGAAAGACCCGGGTTTGAATCCCGCTGCCGACATGGTTGACGCGGCTAGAAATACAGCATGGGACTTGGGTAAACAACCGAATAATTATTGAAGTAATTATCCGACCCAAGAATGGGCCCTAAGGTTCGTTCCTATAGCCTCATTCTATTCTATTCTATTGCGTCGGTATGATACCTGCGGGTTGTTTACCCGCACCGATAAGTGAACGAGTCATCATTGAGTGAGCACTAGAGAGGTGTAGTAATTTGAATGATTTATGGAACTCTATTTCGTACCTTCTTCAGAGGAGGAAGAAGCTGATGTTTAGCTGCGTACAAGAATTTTCTGGTGTGTGTACATAAATACACGATTTGGATAACACGATAAGAATGAGTGCAGATACTGCGACTGGGAACACGAGTGTAAGTATAAAATCACGGAATTTAAATGATTAATCCTGTAGTATAATGATGGACAAAGTTTGACATCACAAGGGCATCAAAGGAAAGAATATCCGTCTCTAAACATTGAATGTAAGAAGAACACAATGATCAAAGTGCAATAAAGAATGCAAATACCTATTATAAAAACCTATTTTTACTAAACCTATTACAGTTTATAAGCAAAATAACACATGCCACGAAGACAAATGTATGTATGGCTAAAATCTTGAGGTTCTTTCTAGTCATGAGCACTTCACGTCTCGTTCGTGCATTTGACTGACAGGCAAACGATTCAGAATAGCGCCAGGCTACTCAGAGGCGCGCAAGTTTACCAGCCAGCCGTGAACGCGCAACCAACATTCTACTTTGGTATAGCCGCGCTATCAATCTTTTCATTGATCAATTACTTTAGTACACGCAGCTAGAAAACGTCCACAAAAATATAAACGCAAAGAGGTAATGGAGCAATCAATTTGAGGTAAAAATTCAACAGGGTCAGAGACTTCCTCGTTATATTAAGGGTGTCCGTCGTTATCCATGACGGCTTAGTGTGACTTCATCGGAGCTGCAGCTTAAGTACCACATGTGATGTTAGATAACACCCAATTTCACAAAAGTAGGAGGAAGCTGGACAATTTTTAACGTTCAATATTGTAAAGTTTCATAAAGGGAACAAATTCAGGAACGTCATACACTCGGTTCGACATGTCAGAGTTTATTTTAACAACTGCTGTTATTTCCGAGCAGCTCTTGCTCAGTGTACCGGATCACGCACTAGTTGCAAGCAATACAAAACGCTCAATAATTTCGTCAGCCTAAAAGAATATGAACACCATTAATGAAAACAGAAAATTTCCAATATATTTTCGAGTAAAGATGAAGTACGCATTACAAAATCTGAAAAACTAATTGCATCATCGGCCGTTTTCAAACGAAGCCGAACAGAAAGTACACGTGATAATCTTTATGAGCGTTCTGAAGGGAAGCCAGCTGAGAGATTTATGAACGTGAAGCTATACGCAGGGCATGCACCTGAAGGTACCACACTGGTAAGCCTCATATACAGTATGGAGAAATTAAGAAATTGGTGATCCGTTTCTGATGCACAAGATAGCAAAAACTTGGCGATTGTTTCTAGATGCAAGTACAACAAGATATTGGGGACCCGCTTGTTTGATTTAACAGTGACACTAGTCACTTGGGATTCTGGGTTTTAGTTTATGAAGAGTTAAGGTCATCTGCAAGTCAACAGTCGGTAACAAACTCACTTTATGGCACGAGTCTCCGCGTCTACCCGATGCTGTGCGCGGCAGTTGTCCGTCCTAACACAATCGACAGTTTACGCCACACAATGACATATTCGTAATAGTATCCCAATACATAAACGCTGTATTTTCTCCAACACTGTAACATCACACCTGACACATAAGAGAAGAGAATTAACTATAAAATATATTTAGACTTGTCGGTAATTTGGCAAGAATGATGATATTGGCAAGCAACTCGTTCCTCAGAAAACGTCCAGCAAATGGCCACCTGAATTTATAATGCACTTCAAATACCTGTACGAGCCCAATTATTCGAAAAAAAAATACCAAAAGGAATTGAAACAAAAATACTTTAAACATCAGATGTCTACAAATAAAATGATAGTTCAATATACAACTATAATGGTGAATTATGTCAAGAATAGTAAAAATAGACAAAAATTTTTAAGCGATTGCGCTCGATTTTAACACGTTTGTTGCGATGCGACCCACCGGTGGGTCACTTAGGTTAGGTTCTGTAATTTTTTCAGATCCTTCTAGTGACTATGCGTACAAAGTGAAGTTTTACACCAATCAGGCAATCGCAACAAACGTGTTAAGACTTCAAATTGAAACGCTTTAAATCCTACTTAATTAGCAGAAAACTTCTCCACCTTTATTTCGGTACACCAGATGCTAAGACTAACTTCAACGCATAAGGCTACTTTCAACTGTTGTATCCTGCATTCGCGTCCTGATGTAGCATTGTCGAAGAGAGATCAGGAACGAGAAAACTGGGTGATATTATCTACGCTTACATGTACAAGTCTCCAGAATATATTGGGAAAATGTCGGAGTTTATTGTAAAAAATGAACGTCTTCTATGTTTGGTAAATCAGTTCGACTGCGAAGAGCGTGGTCTGAAGCGGGCTTACTAAAATGTTATATAAATATAATGGAACGAGTAGCAGCGGAACTAATGGTATCCACCCAGCCAAGATTGTTAATTTTAGATGCTAAGAGACGTAGTGTGTGTACTTGATATTATATCGGCTCAAGTTAAGCACTACGACATCAGTCTATTATGTAAATGTGACAAGCTTTTAACACCTCTAATTCACTCCCTGAAAACCCAAGTCTCTTCCATCTCTCACTAATCTATTCAACATGTATTCCTTGGGGTGATAAATTAGCGGTAAGGAATTTGAGTTTGATCCACATGACACAGCGGCCAAAAATTTACAAATGAAAATTCTTAATCATCAAAAATACACTTACAAGTACGAGCAGTACGTTTATCAGCAGTCGCAGCCAATGGGTTTCTTGAAGCAGAGATAAAAGCCCTGAGCCGATGAAGCAAGGGCGTGAGGGATGAATCAACAGGCGTTCTGTGGGGCTAGAGCTTATCACCTCGCACTATCTAGCACTATCAGTCGGACTACAAACAAACCACGCAGAACAACGTACCGATCATGCTTTTAAACAATCAAAAACTGTAGTTTTACACTGAAAATTTTAATTGCAATATGCGGTGTTTCAGTACCTAAGAAAGCAATAGCACGAACGTAAGGTGCACGAGTATTTAACGGTGTCCTGCTAGATAACCCAGTTCCTCAATAACTTATTCTTTAATTCATATGCTTTCCACGGTTTGTACGCGAAACTTTAACAGTTATGACATCTATCAAACAACACAGTGCACTTATATAACAAACGAATCAAGAAAATCCACAAAACAAACCAAAAGAACATGTACGAAGGTCATTCGAACTGTGAGTTGTCGCTTACGTAATGGATACACGCCGCTCAGACGAGAGCGAACAGAAACATGAAGAAAGAAGGGCTGAGGACTTCAAATAACAGGCCGATCTCTTCATGTAACTTGCTACTTCGATGGGGCCACACATGGCTTTTCTGGAACAAGGACGGTCCATTCCATCGTAGATGGAGAATACATTTTTTCAACGGGATGTCTGGAGAAAAACCCTACACGCTGAGCTGAGCATATGCAGCTTATCAGTCATGCCCTAGATTTAAAGAACGCTGGACGATCGATCACATTGAAGGTCTTAGATTTCTCTGAGTGTCATACAAATGTGGTGATACTGTTGTAAGTTTTCAGATCCTAACCGGACAAAAATAGTTTTTATACATAAGATAATTACAGCCATAAATGAACATCCCACTATAGAATAATACCCACTTTGTTGCTTGCTTGCTAGGCCCATCTCTCTGTCACGCTCTTAAGGATTTAGATAGGAGGAAATTCGTCTACGAATAACAAGATGAGATACCATGAAATTTCATCCCTAAATTACGATGGTAAATATAGTTTCTGGAATATATATTTGAAAGCCAAAATACTGTATTAGAGCTTTTGATCCTGTCGTACACAAGCTACTTCACATACTTTTTCAGCTGAATTTCTTCGTAGCTGTTGAAACTTCGCGCAGATTAGAGGCCAAATATTCGGAGTACAGGCCCCTGCTTTAATAATACACAGTTTGTTGCTTGCTTGGTCCGTCTCTCTGTCACGCTCCTAAGGATTTAGATAGGAGGAAATTGGTAGGGTATACATGTATTGTAAGAATTGTATTGTGGATACCAAAGACAGTCTTTAGTATGGTAATTCCTTCACAAAGCCTGCATCCACTGGCAAATAAAATGAAATAATTCAGTAAAAAACACGTGCATTTTCATGTGTGGGTCTACTAGTCTTGTTTTACACATATCTGTCAAGCACTGAAAAAGAGCTCTATTATTATACTAAGAAACTAAAGGAAACTTGAAGTAAAATCCCCCCAATTTCCACAACATTAAAATAAAACTTGGAGCCAAACTCGAGTTAGTTAACGTGCGTCAAATTCGTCGTTACCATTATCAGCTAGAATCATTCGATGTGATATGGACCCAGAGAAGCAGATTAGTCGAGTTTCCGGTAACTTGTGACACGCGCGGATACCTACACGATAATAAGTTGGTCAGTGCGCGACAACACCCCGAGCCACCGAGTACTCAGGTGCCAGTGGACATCTAATTCCACTATACAGGGTGTCCACAAAAAATGTATCCACTGTTTATTCTGATTTATTTCTTTAGCTTTTATACTTTTAAAATGCAGCTTAATACAGATCAGCGGGGTTCCGGTATCATATGTGCACATATCGGTCAGTGGATAATTTTTTTGTGAACACCCTGTATAATAAAACACAATTTGTTTTTGCTTGCTTGGTCCGTCCCTTTGTCACGCTCTCAAGGATTTAGATAAGAGGAAATTCGGTAGGGTATACATGTATTGTATTGTGGATACCAAAAGGTACATCCTTCAAGGTGAAAACTCCTTCGCAAAGTCCGCGGCGACTGGCAAATTAAACGAAAAAATTGAGCAAAAAACACGTGAATTTTCACATGTGGGTCAACTCATGCAACAGAAGCGAAGCCTCGCTCTCTCCCACAGCACGAATATTTCAGAGATGTAGCAAGGGCAATACGCGCCGTAACGCAGTCCCTTACATATTTGTCAGATATTCAGACTCAAGTAGATGTGAAGGGATGATAAAGCTAATTTTCCATCATCCCTTCCGAATACACTCGGCTCGTTCCAAAACATAAGATCGTAACAGAGCCATGGCATGTTAATTCTAATTCAGAATGCATCTGGTAAGAATTGAAAATTTCAAGGTACTGAAACTTACTCTGCTTAAAAGACGACTAAGTCGATTTAAGAAGCTTTTATTGTAAATTCAAAGAAATAACTGAATAAGAGTTTCTTTTACAGAGAAGTATCGCTATGGTACTGAAGTTTCTCTGGCATTTTATCGAGACATTTTTTATTTTATGCAGGTCAACATAAAGAATAGTTTTACCAATAGTCATAAACCCTTTAATTGATGAATTGGAATTACGCAACACACAGTACAGTCATCAGTTCACGCATACACTATCACCAGCTTGGTCGACTGGTGAGCGAGTCTGCTTTCGAGCGGGAAGACCTGGGTTCGAATCCCGCTGCCGACATGGTTGACGCGGCTAGAAATACGGCATGGGACTTGGGTAAACAACCGAATAATTATCGAAGTAATTATCCGACCCAAGAATGGGCCAGAAGGTTCGTTCCTATAGCCTCATTCTATTCTATTCTATATTCTATTCTATACACTGTTCTAAAGCTGAGCCGATACCTGAGGAGAGAAATACAGCTCAAGGAATATTCGGTCATTGACACTAGAGCTAAATAAACATAATTAGCGCTAAGAAACGTAATATGACGGTATTTTTATCTGTTTAATGAGGCGAAAGCTGTAGCTGCACGAGGACAGGACGACGCAGCAACAAACAGCCAAGGAATAATAGGACATAGAGAGCAGTAAGGAATGTTGAGTGGAGCTATGGAGCTCGTGGTGCCGCTGACCGAGGGACATGAAGTTGAAAGAAGCGAAGGATTCAGCGGAGACGGCACTTGAGTAAGAGGCACGGTATGGAGAGGGGATATATACGACCAACACAACTTTCACCGTCCACGACAAACGTCACTTCCTGCCCACACAACCACGTATACACGAGATGGAAGGCACGCGTTTGCAACTCCAAACGCACCAGGACCCACGGAAGAAATCACAACCATAAATATGGACGTAAATTTCAATGCGCAGACAGGGATTAGGTATGTCTTCACAACCGGGTACCAGTAATTGCGGAGAAATCCTACGGCACAAAATTGGATTTTCATTGACAATTTCTTAGTAGAATGATAAATTGTAACCCCAAAATTTAACTTAATTTAAGCGTTGCCAAGAAACTCTTCTTATACATTGAGTCATTTAAATTACTCTATTAACGCGTATTAACGTTCACGCGAATCAACATTCACGCGCATTAACGTTCACGCAAATCCGCGCATTTACGTTCAGGTAAATACTTGTGCATTATCTCTTTCCTGCATGCTGCAACTGGAACGCTTCAAAAGTTATGTAACTTGTCCTGGTAGTATCCAAACATGTTTGGTTCGTGTTTAAACGGTTACTGGCATTTCTGAGAACCAGTGAGGCTAAGAAAAGTAAGAGAGGATGTGTGGTGTGTTTGTGAGCCGTCAAATTGCTATTGAAATGATCATACATAAAATTGTTTTTGACGGAGTTAAACTTGACGTAAATATCGAGCGCAGAGCAACACTGTGACCCAAAAAGACTGAGGGCTGGACACAAACAGCAGGTACTGGTGACAACTGTTGGTCAGGGTCTGAGTTGTGATAAGAGGACGTCCTCCCACGACATGGCTAATACAAATTTCCTCAGCCGGAGATGAATATAATGACTTGCACAAGTAACGCACAAACAGAAGGCTTAGTAACAAAAACCGATGACGTGGTGTTTCACATAAAGGCTAGAACCTCTGACTTTGCATATTTCAATGCCTCTGCCACGTTTGATGTCTAAGCCATATCAAATTTCCATATCACTACGAAAAAATTTTTTGTTTAAAAAGAGTGTTTTCAGAGATCCGAGTCCAAGCTATTATTTCTTCAAAATATCGAGTCACTAAGCCCATTTGTAAATAACATTGAATAGTGGTTCCAAATATAGAATTCTGAGAAATCCCGATCTGTTGTCAGACTTCCGTGCAGTAAAAACCAAAAACAAGAAAAAATCTAAGAAACTCAAAAGCTTACTTCATGAACAACAAGGTTCATGACAATTGTGGCCCCAGCAAACAGTGATACAGCAGATCCTTGCATCACGGAGACTAAAATACGACGCTGACGAGCTCTAGACTAGCACCTACTGCACCAATAAACTAATTCTCGTATCAATTTGACTTTCAAACCGGGCTTACCAGCATGCATGCAATGTATTACACGTAACAGTATGTCTCAATTCTTTTCTCGAGCACGAAAATTTCTCATGAAATACATGCAGATCAAAAAAAGAGTCATCTATCGCAATCTCCTAGGATTCGTACACATTACTACACAAGCTCACAATCATGCACAGAGTTTTTCTGAAGTGGCCGGCGTAGTAAAGCTTGAAATCGAAAACAATATTGCAGGCAGCAACAGGCCTTAACAATTTTCTTGTAGTTACACATCTTCCACAGTTAATGCAAATTGAAGAAAAAACAATCGCTACGAGTAACCCTCCAAAGCAGCAAGATAACAGTCGCGTAATAAAATCTACCATAAAGATTGTGCCCACATATCTAAATGCTGTAGAATCTTAATGGGAAGCAACAGATAGCATAAGATAACATTCCGACGTCATTCTGCCTACAGAATGTGCACCAATGTGTGAAATGACTACACATACAAAAAGTGATCAAGAGGAAATATCTTTTTGGGCACCAATACAACACTACCAATTGAAACAAGTAAAACATGGCATCAAATTCTTTAAATATATGAATTACCGTCCATTAAACTCAACACTAAACCCTTGTCAAGGCTAATTAGTTTAGACGACTTAAAAAATACTTGAGAAAATAATATTGCATCAGCAGTATAAGAGAAATCACGTCATAATCTGAAATTTCACGGGCACTGGGAGATTTGTACAAAAAATTATGAACTGGTCGCTGGACCTGAGCAACTTTCGTTGACCTTGCTGAATTTTACAGAGACGTAAAAATAAAGGTCAGAATACATGCAACCGAAGACCTCGTTAAAGAGGTAACAAAAACTTGTAAGCGTGCGCAAGTGACGCGGCAGAGACCCAACACACTGGCCCAATGGAAACACCGGCGACTTCAGAGCGGCGTAACTAATCCAGTTAATGTGTCCGTCAATGAGCTTATTAACACGTTGACTCCGAAGTGGTACGTATGTGTACCACTGAGGTTAGGTTCTGTAATTTTTTCAGATCCTTCTAGTGACTATGCATACAAAGTGAAGTTTTACACCAATCAGGCAATCGGAGGCAACGAGTTAACCTTCCTCTTGGATCATTTGCTTTGAATGACTCACAAAATATTGCGATGAATTAAAGTTTTCCGAGATTTTAGGTTTGAGTTATGTACTGCTCGAACAGTTGAACATAATTCCTATAATCTTTCCGTTGTCATGTACGTGTGTTGGATATAACAGCTCTAAGAATATTATTCGAGGGCAATGTGCTCATATTGAGGGTTACATTCACAACAAGGCAGGAGAGCAGTACTCATAATTGTTTACCCTTGCAGCCCGTGTCACGAAAAATCCTTTTGTTTTTAGTGATGAATGCACAATGTGCGCAACCGGGTTCACAATGTAAATACAGTACAGGTAAAAATCCATTTTCAGTCAGAATTTCAGAGTTATTTCGTGGTTGTTGCCAGGTTCCTTATTCTTTGCGGAGTTCAAAGCTCCCTACACAAGTAAATATTTTAGGTTAACTAGAAGTAAACTCTCACATGCAGACCACACATATAAAAATAGATTCCTGAATGAACCTTTTCATAAATATTCCATCAGTTTAATCTAAACTTCCACCTAATAGTAAGAACTTCCAGAACTTTCCGATTAGCACAATTACCATAACCGATGGCAGTAAATAAGAGCAACGATCCGTCCATTACCTATCTGAACTAACTGATCATTTAGTTTAGCAAATGACGAGCGGATGCATGTTGTAGCAATTGAAAGGAATGCCACAGTTCCAACACAGAAGTACAGTAGAAGTTTTTTTAACCGGCACTCATGGGACTTCGCATTTACCGGTTAATATCACCCAAGTAACCACAAACAATTCATAGACACGCGAGACATAAAAGGAAAACAATATCAATTGCTTAAAGCAGTTAAAGAAGAAAAACAATGAATAAATATAAAAAGCTTGGCCAGTGAGTGCCGGTTTAAAGGAATTCTACTGTAAATGAGTTATTGCTAGAAATACCTCATTAAATAAAAGATTAAGGATTGAAATAAAATTCGCCAATAAAATTCACCACACGACGAACAACACAGGAAACTGATCAAGAACCCAATGGAAGTTCAAAAAAAGCAGTGGATAAATTTTCGTTCTGGGTTACATTACACCAGTGAAAAAGGTAACAATGCAAGGTGCTACGGTATCATTTCTACGAGAGACAACATAAAAAACACAAGTGTGTGACGGCTGTAAACATTGATCTTGGTGACTCGTAAGATCGATATTTGCAATAGTCGAGATCAACAAGAAAAAATATCTCATCCTGCGACTGGTTCACAGGATGTGAAATTTCTGCTAAAAATGTACTACAATTTTTTGGTCAGTTGAACTGAAGCACATTTCTGAGAATAGTCATGAGGTCAAAATAGTATTAACAAAATCTTGAATTAAATGCTTAAAAAATGTCAAAAAGTTACATCTTTCCGTCGACCAAATTATGATTAAAAATTTAAATGAACTAATAGGAAACATTCTTTGGGTGCATGTTCGCTATTTGCTAATATCAAAAAACGAGACAGGAAATTTAAAATGAAACGCTACACCAATAGACTAGTTATTACGAGTATTAATCACCCAAGTCTCTTAAAACTTGTACAAGATAGCAAAAAATAAAATATTTTCCCAAACCCCCTACACCAACGCTCCAAGATGGGGACACAAATGGATTAACATGATCGTTTTTCAAGAGCTTGGCACGCTCCTATACCACTCAGATGCTGGATGTTACTTACTGCATTAAAACGTTGCCTCCGATTGCCTGACTGATGTAAATCTTCACTTTGTACGCATAGTCACTAGAAGGATCTGAAAAAATTACAGAACCTAACCTAAGTGGTACACATACGTACCACTTCGGAGTCAACGTGTTAAAACAAAAAACTACTTCTACACAAACCGGCTTACAGCATGGAGGTGCGGGGGAAGATTTAGACTAGTATTATCTGCTGGTACATCTCACCATCGCGTACAACGACATTACGTGTTTAATTCAAACAGAAATTGGTCCTTTCACAAAAAAACTCGAATTATTTGTAATGAAAGTGAACTAAATTGCCATAAATGTGTGTCAGTAACGTCAAGTTTTTGAGAGGTGAACAGGTGACCTAGAAGCAAGAGAGGAAAATTGGTAAGGGAAGCAAAAATTTCAAAGCTCACACAGTAAACATGAACTCAACTCTAACGTGAATTTAACATCAAAAAGCTGAAATATAACGCTGCTAATCAATAGTCTTTGTCCTTTAATCAAAAGCGAATAAATTTTTCTTTTTTTATTGAACTACTAAAAGAAAACAAACTTTTCAGATTGATCAAACCAATTATTGTCAGTGAAGAAGTACATACTCGTCTATATTTTCATAATAAAAAAATACAGAAAATATAAACGTGGAACAATTCAAAATAATGTCATTCTTCGAAGTAGTGAGAGATGACACACATTGCCTTAGTTTCAGAGTATGTAGTGAGAGATGACACACATTGCCTTAGTTTCAGAGTATGTAGTGAGAGATGACACACATTGCCTTAGTTTCAGAGTATGTAGTGAGAGATGACACACATTGCCTTAGTTTCAGAGTATGTAGTGAGAGATGACACACATTGCCTTAGTTTCGAAGTAGTGAGAGATCCGGCGATGATCCACTTCAAGTCTAAAGTATTTTGTTTTCAATATCAGAGGACTAAAAATAGCGAGAATATTATTCATTTGACCAGTGGGGAGTTGTCTGTCATTAGGATTCAAGGTCTATTTCCGCGATATAATTTGTTAATGCTTGAGGGCGAGGTGGATTGGAGGCTCAGTATGTGAACACAGACATCAAGTCGAACTTCATAAGGGCTTACCTCAACCTAATGACGAGGTTGCCTCAATTTTGCTGCAGTTGCTAGTCTAGCGAGGACTCGTCTTTTACAAAAGAACGATAAGCAGAAATTTTTATTTTGAATCCTAATGTATAACTTCTCGCCGCTGTTAATTTTGCAGCAAGGTCAGATTGTTTGATGTTCAACATTGTATAGTAGGCTGACCAGAAATTGCACAGAGCATTATTATTATTATCATCATCAAGGGTATCGAGGATTAAACCAGTTCTTGAAGAAGATTATCGGAAGGTCAAGGTGATTCAAATCATGGAGAAATAAAATTTCACGAGTCTTGGTAGGTATAGCCTTCAGATCATTGAGAGAGCAGGCAAGAATCCATTCTAAAGAGCGGCAGCACTCATACTTGAAATGCGCAATATGTGAAAAAAATGATCACGACTAATTAAAAAGAATTATGTATCTTTATACAGCTTGTTCCTCCGTTAAAACTCATAGGAAAGGTGCAGTGACACAATTTATACTTACGAAAGCCAAAATTACTATTAACTGTTGATTGAACTATACTCCGTTCCCCTTACAGAACTTTGTTTAGAAAGTAACATTTACCCGCCAGATTTCTTACCTGAGACGAATAATATTTTGCAATATGTGTCATTGTTTCCCTAACAAGTTAGTGAAGAGAACAAGTATTTTAAAGACCTCCCCTCTCCCCATATTATAATCAAATACTAAGAATGACCGTCGTGTGTTTATATATTTATTTATATTTTTCGTGTCACTTTCAAAAAAATTAGAGAGATCCAGAGCCTTATATACTCTAGTCCGTATCGTGAATACCGAGTTCGGCGGAGTATTGCCCCATGATTCGTGTACATTGTACCCGAATATGACATGAATTGCAGAGTCAATTGCAGCAGTAGAAAACTAAGTGTCTTAGTTTTCACTAGGAATGTTGTCATTAAAGAAATGCTCAATTAAAACGTTTGTCCTTTGTAAATATATATACAACTAAACATATAGCATTGCGTTCTTATATGCAATTTTATTCAATATCTTTCCAACAGTATTTACCATGGGTATTATCACAAAATCTCTGCCGTAATTTTTGACGACTGAGTACACTAATTGATAATATTCCGAATTCTCTACACATAATAAAACAACAAATGAGTGCAAAGAAAGAAAAGGATCCTATTTTCCAAAGCACATGCAAAGAGCAGGCGACGCCAAAAAATGATATTAGATACAATAACATTCACTCTAAACAAGTGAAGTATAAGTTTTAATCGTAAATATCAAAACATGTCATGTTGTATATTAGATACAATAACATTCACTCTAAACAAGTGATATATAAGTTTTGGTCGTAAATGTCAAAACAATTAAAGTAACTGACTAAATTCTTGATATCAAAAGTTTTGTACATCCCACTGGTACTACAAGATGGACACACACAATCCTTCTTCAGGGTCATAACGAATGTCTTATTGAAACCCACAGCTCTAATTATCCTAAAAAATATGAAACAATGTCTTCTACTATTATTTCAACTAAAAAACTAGCGTTTCTCCATCAGGGCAGCTCTGCAAGGAGTTCACATGCACCATGCAGCAAGAGGCATACGATGGAATCGGAAAGATAAATCCCGAAATATCGATCCAAAAAATTCTTCTCACCTAATTTCAAACCAAAATTTCTTTGCACAATCCAACCACAGACATATAATAGTGAATATTTGTATTAGAATACTATCTGCCTGAAAGAATTGAAAAAATTGTTACAGTGAGAGACTAAGGGATTAAGTCCACATACAACTTTCACAATGTGTCAGCCAACACAGGAAGAAGAAACAAGATGAAAGAGGCAGGATCTAGACGCTGATTTAAATGGTCTAGGGCCAGAGTGAAAGGAAGGAGATGCTGCTGAGTGCTAAGAGCGGCTTCTTAGGCACAAAGTCGAGATGAGAGCAAAAAAGATTCGACAAACTCACCTTCACCGACATCCTCCAGCTGTAAACATACGACACATTAAATCAATTAGGGTTGATCAGCGCAAACGAATTTCGCAGCGATGAAATTGTGATAGGAGTAAGCCAGAAATGAAAATATCTCAAGGGTATTGAGAAGTATTGTCTGAGTATTGGGTGAAGGCCCTCATAATTTTCAAGAACTGAAAAATAACAAAAAATTCCATAACCGCTGTCGTGTACACGAAGACGTTAAGCAGCAATCGTTATTAACCAAACTTGTGTGCAAGAGAGAAGTGAAGACGCCACAAAAAGTTCGCATGCGACTAGGTCAGGGATGGTCAGAAGAGGGTCAATAGCAGCTACTGAGGTGGTCGAAGGCTACACAGCAACCTCGGAAGAAGTCAGCCGTTCGTTAGGACTGGAGCAGTTACGAAGCAAGATTCGAAGTTCGTGAAAAACGTGTACGACAACAATCAAGCTCATTATGATTATAAATGACACGACAGTGACCAGGTACGAAGTGAACAACAAAATGCCTTATTACGCAAGGCTCGAGTGACAGCAGTGACCTAAACTCTCAGAAATTACGAACAAAATTCAAATGAAAGTAACAAGAAATGTTTACTAACGATCCTCCAAGAATGTGCCCGTCGCATGCGTGAAGAGGAAGCTGTCCCACTCGAGAGGTCTGCAGTCGGACACCAATTTTCTACTTGAAAAGCAGACAATAAAAATAGGCCAACTCCGTCTTAGGTTAGTTTTTTACCTCTTCTCGGGTCAAGTTAATGATGTGAACAATTTTTATTTTATTTTGAGCAACATACATCAAAAAACAAACACTACTTTCAGCAAATAGGTCAGTGTTCTCATGGCTAGGAGCACATAATTTTGGCTCAGTTTTTGAGTGATGAAAGTTGCAGTGAATGATACGATACAATTCATACGGAAGCAACACTCATGCCACCGAGCGGAAGCACGTGCATCAGAACTGTCAAGAGTGGTTAAGTACTCGAAAATATAAAAGTTCACACCATAAGAAAAAAATTAACAGGAGACTTCAGTAGGTCAAGTTTTCGATGTTTAAAGTGCTGGAATGAGAACCCGCGTCTGGAATGAATCATCAGTTGCAAATTTACTTTACAGGCGATTTACTGTAAGGTTTAAATAATTAATTGTTAGACTATTCTACAACTCAGTAGACAATGTAATAGAGCCTAACTGACATTCCATGTAGAAATTACATGAAAGAAGTAAAATGAAAGACAACCACCACTATGAGTCACATGAAGTATTCATGAGAGACCTCACAGCTGTTGGCTTTGGAATTGGAATGGAATCGGAACGTGACGGTACATGCAACACTTTCAAGAATTACAAGAATTAGGGTACGACTCATTGGAAGCGGTAAGAAAAGAAACAGAACTATGCACGACGCTGCCAAGACTGTTATTACAAATAAAATAAAGTTTATCAACGTGTACTGACAGTAACTCACAACGTTCAGGTTAGCAGCATCACAAGGAAGCGAACTAACGAAGAGTAATTAAGTCTCGGATATTTGAAGCGTCCATGGGATCATGAAAACTAAAGAATGCAAAAAACTTAATTTACTCTAAAAACAAATACTGAATTAGCGCAAGTAACGTGACCATGACAGCGAAACTCTGTGAAGCTTTACTTCAGGAGGCACCACCACAGGAAGATAAAAGGTTTATGATGATGACAGCCCAGCTACGCAGCTGCTAAAAGAGACAGCGTATGCATCTGAAGGAGACTGAACAGTGAAAAAATGAATTGGAAATACTCGCGCTGAGGGTGAATGCTGCAGGTGTGCTTATTCATATTTTTCAGGATGGTCCCTCTCACGAGAGGGAGAAATGAATGAAAAACAAGGCCTATCCCAATTCTAAATTTAACTTCGAATTTTGCTGATGAGCATTACTCAATTTAGTTAATTCACCCGAGAGAACAGAGATAAATGATATCAAACTTGGTCAAAGCGTCCGAAAACAAAATCCCGTAACCAGCACTAGTGACGTATGAAACAACTGACACTCGTACGAGAAAGCCAGGCGACGTGGAATAATTTCATAAGATTTCTTCAATGAAAAAAATTAAAGCCAAGCTCTGCAAGTCTTCGAACGTCGAGAATGCACGTAGAAATTCACAGACGCTTCCAAAATACCGAGCACGAGCGGCAATTATCCAGCATGCTGCGAACAGGACGCCCAACTCTTGCTAATACGTACACGACAATCAAACAGGAATAGAATAGAATAGAATAGAATGAGGCTATAGGAACGAACCTTCTGGCCCATTCTTGGGTCGGATAATTACTTCGATAATTATTCGGTTGTTTACCCAAGTCCCATGCCGTATTTCTAGCCGCGTCAACCATGTCGGCAGCGGGATTCGAACCCGGGTCTTTCCGCTCGCAAGCAGATCCGCTCACCAGTCGACCAAGCTGGATCGTTGGCTGCTGATTTTACTTATACTAATAACCGTACAGATCAAATGAACATACGACAAATGTCAAGGCAAATTATTTCCAGTAACATAGCATTTCACTGTCAAATATTACCCTAACAGCCAGCAGCTACAGATACCATTCAATTTTACTGACAATTTTTTAATGGTATAGTTAATATCTCCTGAAAAATAAAAATAAGCACACAGATAATACTAAATACTGAAGAATTAAATCGAAGGAACAAACCAGAAGGCACTCGCACAGGAAGTTGTTTACACAAACAGCCAGCCACTCACCACAAGTGAGAAAAAAAAACAAGAAATACTGAAGATAAGGCATGCCTAGTAACCAAACCTAAATTTATCCCCTTGCCGGCCAAGTTATTTCTCGACTGAACTAAATATTGCGTAAATTACCACTTATCATTGCCCGTTTTTTATGGAATTTTGCGCAACTTTAGAAAGAAACATTTAGAATATAGGACTAAAGCGAAGGACTTCATACGTACTATACATAGTACTATGGCCGCGAATGGGTTAAAACTGACTGCACTCAAGAACAGGCATGCGTGACTCAGAAGAGGAATGCTACATATACCCATGAGGTAAGTAAAATCCCATTTGTTTTGCAACAGGACAGAATGCATGTACAGCTCCCAGGTCACCCACTGAAGAGCAGCTCAGTAATCCACATTACTCAACTGACACAGCGCCAAGAGCACAAGGCACGCGCCATGAGCTAACCGTCATAAACCAACGAGACTCCGTTACCATGCAAACACAACAGCTCTTAGAACTAGAGCTGCGAGCTCCAAGTTCACTTGAAGCATCGATTAGATGCGATGAAACGTCGTTCAAAACAAGGGCCTCGCGACCGTAAATGCAGGTACGAAACAGTGTAAAATAAAACAAATTACCCAAGTTTTTAAATATCAACGAATATACTTTAAGGTATGATCCTAAACTAGATTCGTAGTCTAGAATGTATTGGACTGTAAGTATACGCTAATTATACAATTACACTAAAATATTAACAACAAACAGCAATGAAGAAGATTTAAAGATTTGAAACAAGCAAGGAAACCACTAAGCCATCGAATAATTAATGGTAGATGAATTTAGAACAGCTTCACAGAATAGCACTACAGTTAACTAGCATAAATTTCAAATAAACAAGCTACAAAATTGATGGAGAAAAATTAGCTCGCAAATGATGAAAATACGAAGTAAAAAGGCGTATATCTCAACACGCTCTCGGACTCGAACCTTCAGTACAAAGTACGGAAAGAAAACAATGCGTACATATTCAGCTGAACGTACCACAACCGAGCACGAACAAACGAGGGAAGAGCAGGAGGGGATCAAGTGAGGGTAAGCAGCGTGAGTGCCAGCTTCAAATATAGGCGATGTGTGTGAGATCATTGGGAGCAACCGCGTAGTGCTGGCACAACCCAGCATACTGTTACAGGCGTGAGTGAAGCGTGTTTACTTAGCATGGGTCACTACCTCGATTCTGACTGGTTAACTCTAGGACGACATTACGCCGTCACCTAGTGCTAGACCGCCAAGTCCTGAATCGCAAATTAATTTTTCCACAAAGTTATAGTTAGAACTGATTACCTGCATGCCAGTTATCGTTTGTTAGTCAATCGATTCATACTCACAAGAAATGATATCATCCGATATTTAATCAAGCAGTGCGCTGTCAAAACGTCAGCACTCGTTCATTAATCGACGAAGTGATCAGTTTGTCAAATAATGATCAAAAGATTAGCAAGAGACGTGGGACAGTCACCATCTGCTCTACGTGATCACAAGCTCAACTCAAATGACGACCATGTTTGGTATCTTAGCACCGTATCGATTCGAGGAATATTTTGACAGCAACAAAAAGCATCTCAACCAGACAAAAGCTAATTAAAGAACGCTGGTACCTGAACGCAAGCCTCCCTCATGAGAGAGGAGCGATACTCACAAACACTACAAAACCATGCCCGAAACAGCCTCTTATGACAAGAATTACAGACTCTTGTCAAGTTATGGTTCAAAGCTCAGAGACGAGGACAAGTTTTCCAAGAGGCACAAGTCTCTCATGATTCGCTGAAGTGCAATCCCCTGACCCACACCCCCTGGGAGGTCACGATGACGTTGGGGTGCAAGTAGTATCAGGGTTGAACTTTGGAGTACTTTCATGGCAGCGCTTCAACTATGTGCCAATTCAGTTGTATTGTGAGCCACGTCACGGCTAGCGAGTTGCCCGTAAAGCCACCCAGTCTTGTGCACAATAATGATAATAATGTGCGTAGTCACAATTTAAATGAGTACATGTAGGCTTAAAGCCCCAAAAAAGTCAGATGAACAAGTAAGCCGAGCCAAAACCAGCAAAAATATCACAGCACGAAAAAGGAAGACTTTTCTGATTTTCTGGAGACTATCAAGAATCTATTCATATTCCCAAGACTGGGGCTACAGTGAGCAGATTGATTTGGCCAGCGCATGTATATCAAACTTCCGTTTGTATCCCTTAGTTAATTTTTGTCACCATGAATGTGTCTCTAAAGCCTCTCTACATAATGTGGGTTTGGTAAGCAGAGAAAGAAAGACATCGAACCAGTGCTGACGTCGTTGACGTTGACAAAAATGACGAAGTTGTACATTAGAAGGTGATCGAAGTCGTTTGTCACTCAAATCGCATACGCAAGATCAGTTCAGTTGTACAATATCCTTGTTATGCGAATCCACACTGCATTGATGCTCCATTGCAGCAATCATTGCAATCGCAAGGCCGTGGTAATGCTGTAGAGCTTGTGCAATGTTATGATCGAGTACGGCTCACCCTTTCAGTGTATCTCTTACTGTTAGAAAATCGGTTCTAATACGTGTTGATATACAGGGTGGCCCATAAGTAAGGTACCTTTTTAAAACTATTATAGCTATAAAAATACAAATGGTAAAGAGATTTAGTTAATTCAGAATGAATGAGGAGATTTCAGAGTTTTCGACCAGCGTATCAAGTCTACCGACAATCACAACATATTGCCAAAAAAATTCATAAAAATCCACCCCCAAAATGAATCGCTACGCAATGGAACGCGCAAAAATAGTGGAACTTTACTTCCGTTGTAATTGTTCGGTTACTGCAGTTCAGAGGAATTACAGGAATATTGATGGTATTGAAAGAAGGCCTTTCGAAGAAGTGCATAAAAAACTGGCATTGAAATTTAGAAAAACTGGGACAACAGCAGACAGACAACGTCGTGGCAGGCCACGGACCATATGAACTGGTGCTTCAATTCAGCTTGTTGCAACGAGTGTTGCTGATCGGTCCAAAACGTCAACTAAGAGACGTTCAATTCAACTGAGAGTGTCACGAACTTCACTGCAACGTATTTGGTATAAGATCTTAAGTATAATCCATATAAATTTCAATCAACTCAAAAACTCCATCCTACGGACTACAAAATGCGATTAGATTTGGCAAAAGCGATTAGATTTTTTCTGCAGCTTGCAAAAATGAAAACTTTGTAAAGAATTTAATAATGACTGATGAGGCACATTTTCACCTCAATGGTTTTATGGTTTTATTAATAAGCAAAATTACAGATTCTGGGCTTCAGAAAACCCAAAAGAAATTCAGCTAAAGTAACAGTATGGTGTGGCATAACGTCTTCGAGGATCATTAGACCATATTTTTTTGAAGATGCTAATGGTGATGCAATTTGTGTTAATGGAAACCTGTATAGACAGATGATTCAAGAATCTATGATACCTGAAATTGGAGATCGTAACGCAGAGATTACCTTTTTCCAACAAGATAGAGCTACAGCGCACACAGCGAAAGAAACAATGCAAATGTTAACAACAATTTCTCCAAACAATAATTTCTCGTTTTGTTGATATACTGTGGCCGCCTCGATCTCCAGATCTAAGTGCTCCTGATTTCTTTCCCTGGGGATTATTAAATGAAAATGTTTACATTGAAATGCCTGATACTTAGCAATTGAGACTAAACATCATTCAAGAGATCAACATTTCACCAGAGACATTAAGGAAAGTAATAAACAGCACCGTTGAAAGAGCACGCCATTGTTTGACTAATAATGGGTCATTTAAAAAATACTGTATTCCATAGTTAAACATATTTTATTGTTTCCTTTATAAATTCATATTAAGCTTTAAAATTTCATCTTTCATTTTGAATAAACCAAATCTCTTTACCATTTTTAGTTTTATGGCTGTAATAATTTTAAAAAGGTACCTTACTTATGGGCCACCCTGTATAACCGCTGCTATTTTCCGACTAGTCACAACCAAAAAGAAACCGTACTTCTCAATTTCTACCCTTCATCACAATTACGAAGATAAAAATAATTTTCTTTCGGTGTATTTCTATTTGTCACGTAGTAGCACTTCACGACAACCATCCATGCTGCCATCACCCGTCGCTACAACAGAGCAACATGCAACGGATACGCCACAGTTGAAGCTAGTGTTTACCGTCAGCAGAATGGTGGCGCTGTTATCGACTGCACACCCTAAGACACCCTCAGACTGACGGTCTTCTCTACGAAATCGTGCACAGAACAACCGAGTTAAGATTCACCACGTTCATTACGCTAAATTTTTACCTCAACGCACATGAAGTTGCAACATGACTCAATGGCACTAGTGAGTAGCACTCCTCAAATAGAATATTGCGGAAAAATAAAGAAAATAGCCTGACTGAAAATTCGTATCAACTCCAATATCCGTATTAGCTCAATCCTGGTAGAATCAATCACACATTAAGAATAACAACAATTAGACAGACATATTTAATATTAGGAGAGAATCCTTGGAGAAGTACAAAGAAAAAAGAGCATATTCTGATGAATATAGAAAGCCTCAGCAAACAACTTTTAAAAGGAATTGTGTTTGTCTTGAGCAGGCAGCGCTGGACCGCATAATACGCTGGAGAACCATCTCCTTCCGCGCACCACCCTCTACATCACATGGTGTTGTCTAATGACCAATGAATAGGGTGGACTTTACCCAGTGCATTGAGTGGCCCAAAACGAACTGAATGGAAGAATGTTTCTCATATAACGAGTAACAAGTGAACAATGAAAACAATGGATTTGGCGAGCGTATGGCGATAGCCATAAATAACTGCAGACGCTGGAGTGATTTGTCATTGGATTGATGAACGAGCCTCACGACCTATTGAACCGACGGTGCACTGGGCAGTAGCGACAGACCATTAAAATGTGAGAGACACACTCGGGCGCTCAAATATTTTCACCGCTGATTGTGAAATTATACAATCCTTTTAGTTTGTATTATATTAGTTCTACAGAAACTCACTTACCACAGCAGAAAACACAGCAAAAGCCGTCGCATGGCCGTTGAAATCAAAAACAATGCAAGTGGAAGATAAAATAATGTAACGCTTCACTAACGCAATCCCAACACATGCGGGTTGGCGTAGTCGAACCTTATTCTAGCGACAATAGCCATAACCTTATGACGAATTTAGTTGAGTAACAATGCACTGTTAACAAGGTTAAATACAAATAATACGTAAAGAAACCACTCAAAGCTTTGTTATACTGTACAGAGCGATGAGAAAAACTGTCTTGGTTTCTTAACCAATCTGTGCTACATTTTTAATAGATCGAGAAGAAATGTTGACTTAATGTATCTTCTTGTGTTTTAACAATGCTATTATGACCCCCAGGCTGCTTGACTACCCACCCATTCAACTGAAATTGCTTCTGTGATTTTTTTCACGCTTTGACACGAGACGATCGTCATTCGCACGAGTTAATCTTCGATCGGATGAGCGCCGGTGTCTAAATATGCTCGTATAAAATTACATGAACTGCACATTCAAGCTTTTCCTGAACAAACAAGGAGTCTGCTTTTTTTCCCTAAAGCTTACAGAAGACTTCTAGCGCACCTAGACGAGTACTGTCAGTAAATCCCATAGTTCATCTCGAAAAACAGTGTTGACTTAAGTCTACAAACCAGAAACTACACTAATCTCCAATGGCAATTCAACTTTTCAGCTTTAAACAAGAGCGGCATGTTGTCGACTAGAGCGGCTTTATAACGAAACACAGTTCATGAAACTTGCATTCAGGTGTGCGAGGAGTCTCCATTATTATTATAACATCGTCTGTGAGCTACCAGTTTCGTTAAAAAAATTATATTCACTTTGAAATTAAACGAGCGCGGGACAAAACCAGCACTTCACCAGGAAACATTAGGCTTTTAGGACACGTTAATTCCTCATAAAGATCGATCGTATTCATTCCCCGCCCTAAGCTAAGTCGCATGCTCGACACGTTCACGGTTGTACAGCAGGGTGATCACGTGGAACTCAATGAAATATTAAATGGTAACTTGAGAGACCGTTACAGCATTGCTCTGTCCGTGATGAAGCTCATGTGATCATAGACGAAAAGCTGATGAGACAACTTTACTACGTCTGGTGTTGATCAAGAGTTTAATGGAATTAATTCAAGTAAAGCAATTATTCCCAAATCTATAAGAATAAGATAAAGCATAGATTTCTAAGACCTATTTGCTGAACTTTTGTGACAATACCAGAGCTCTGTAGCTCAGTAAAGTTTAGTGTTTAGCATTATCTATTTAGTAAAATGACAAATTAATACTACATATAAGGCACTGGGATGAAAAAAAAATCAAAGAAAAGCTAACATGACTACAGAACTAAACCTAAAACCGCTCCTTGTCTTACCAAACGCCGAGTATGCTGATGCTTCATCCAGGTAAATTGACGAGGTCAGACACTATCAACTTTTGATCACGAATCTTATTTTCCCTAACTAAGAGGCCACGTTTCCCAAAATGCACTGATAGCAGTGGACTTCTTTGTACAGTGTCTAATATATTATCGTTGTGTTTGTATTATCTTTGAGTGACCACGTTAACACGTTGACTCCGAAGTGGTACGTATGTGTACCACTTAGGTTAGGTTCTGTAATTTTTTCAGATCCTTCTAGCGACTATGCGTACAAAGTGAAGTTTTACACCAATCAGGCAATCGGAGTCAACGTGTTAAGCAATAGTCAGTCATTAGTGTGAGCAGCCGTTCATGGCCCAAGCAGCGTAAATTCTAGACCAGACTTGCATAAGCGAAACAGCGATCAGTAACAGAAATGGGCAGGATGCTCTTGCCAATCCTATAACAAACCAACATTAGAGACAATCACAGTTATATTAACACCAATATCAACAAACTAGTACACAAGTGTAAAAATTCATGCATTTTTTCATGAAATTCTTTCATTTGCTGGTTGAAGCCACCTTTCCAAAGAAATTTCTATATTAAGTGGAAGAAAGCTAATAATGATAATAATCACATATTTTATAGTGAATCGGCTCCTATAGTATCCACAATACAATACTTGAAATACATGTATACCCGTTCCATTAAGAATACTTAGTCTAACATAAACACTAGATTTCAGATACTTAGCAATGGCTTCTTTGGAATTTATTTCCCCTATCTAATTTAGCATGAAAGGCAGCAGGAATTATATTTTTTCATAAATAAATACACGATAGTTTCCATTGAATGGTATAGATTGAGATCAACCAAACCAATTGGAGGGAAATTGAAAACATTCGACACTAATAATTTTCTGCATGTACACTTCCTTCGTTTGAGATCTTGTAATTCATGAAGTTCTTCCTTTTCAGAGTTGAAACTTATGTGCTCCTATGCAAGAAAGAGCAAGACAAATAAACGATGTTCTAAAGTGTACTGTAGACTCTCATCAAATTAATCTTTAGGATTATAATGAACTCCTTAGATATTCAATGTTAGCAGTGAAAAGCAATCAATAGCACTTACAGTGATTGAATGTCTTATCATTGTTATTTCCGACACAAAAGCCATTGTCCTCTATTCAGAATTTAATAGCAGTGGTCAGTTATAGCTCTGTCAACAATAGCCGATTATTGTTAGCGAAAAGTCGGGGTGATATTCATTTCCAAGGGAAGCATATACGGAGACTGAAAAAATCTAAAAGTCATTACTAAAAATATTACAGACGCAGCTTCACTGCTCATTTTAGTGTCACATTCCGTACGTAATCAAAACTGGCATGAAAACATTCATATTAAATGATATATGGTTTCATGGATGGATCCGGTCAACGACATACAACCATGACTGCACGCGAATCTCAAAAACACAAGAACTTTAAGAATAACAAAGCAAAAACAGAAGCGCTGGACGAGCATCATCCACGTGAGACTAACATGAAGGCCTCCTCGCTGCACAATATCCCACGAGCAATAAAGCTAAGGAACATTATTTGAACACCCTGAATAGTGCATTATTCTCGAGAGCCACACAAGACAAAAAACACGTCACGGGAGAGCGTCTTTACTGAGGGGACTAGTGGTATAGTAACTCCTGAGAATATTGAATACAAGAACATGTTTCATAAAAGATGATACCGTACAGTTTACACAGCAATGCTCTGAAAATGTTATTTTTTAATTCCTCAACGGTAGTACTTTCATTCAATCAAGTACGAAATATATAGAGTTTGCGACTGCTGAACTCAAACACGAAGTAATTAAAGAGAAAATAATATTGTAATACAAACTAGTAAGACCATCAATATAAAGTTTGATAAAACTTGTCCTGCAAATCGCCAGTACACGATATCCACATGTGCTCTATCATTGTTATGGTATTCACAGTTTCACATCCGATCAATGGAGGTCATTATGAGAGTGAATTTCAGTACAGACTTAACACGTTAACCGCCACATGTACCACCGGTGGTACATTTGAGGATTTCACTTACCGCCGCAAGTACCACCGGTGGTACATTTCCAAATTTTTAATAATTATTTTCAAAAATTAATTTAAAATATTTACGGAAGGTTAAATGATAAAGTCGTAAAATGGCAAAGTCGTGGCGGTAGTGACAAATCTTTGATATCAGGCATGGCGGTTAACGTGTTAATATAAATGCAATTGCTAGGCTTCCAAATTTTATTGTCTAGGAGGCACAGCCCGTTGCAACCGCCAAAAGTAAGCGATCAAAATTTGACGTAAGAAAAAAGAAACAAAAGCGCAAACAAGTGTGTACGAGGTATGTTGAAAAGTACGCCATTCTCTCAAAAAGATGGACATGGAAAGTACAGAAACAAAGAACTCTAACCCCACAGCAGATTCCTGCAACAAGTGTGAGTAACTTGGAATACTTTGATGAATGATACTGTTCTTCTCTCTCAGTAAGCTGACAAGTTCAAACACTACCATTATATCTCTCTACCACTAGAGCTTATGAATTCTACATATCCTTCAATAGGCGCCGAACCTTCAAGATGAGCTGAAAAACATTCCTGTTTTACGTTTAGGGTGTGAGGAGACTATTCTAAGTATTTCCACTATAATATCTAGTATTACTAACATAACACCTGAATCTTTCGAACCATGAGGATCAGCCACTTAAATAGACAAAGAAAATTTCAAGAGAAACGCTATAGTGGAGAACTCGGAGCACATGCCGAGAATGAACTTTGGCAAGAAAGGTCGCGGCATCGTTGCGCCCGGCCTGACCGTCCTGCTTGACGACCGATCGATGCTGAAACTGAAAAGGCGGTCACCGGTCGACAGAGTCCACCTCAATTACGATCATTAAGGTGGACTCTGATATTCAAGATGGATCACAGAGTCCACCTCATTTTCCCCATGATATTCAAAACATATCACACGAAAGAAAACATGGCTGACCGCATAATTAGAAGTAGAAATTACCAGCTGTTTCACCCCACGTCAAAGAGTAGGTCAGCTAGAAGGCTGACTTTTTCATCTCAGCGCTGTGTAAGTTATTATCCCAAATGAACTCCAACGCGTACCACCTTTAATAGTTTAAATCAATCTTTCAACTTGGGGCCTTAATTCTGCGGCTGTTTTCACTGAATAAACGGTAAATTGAAACTACCAAAAGTTCTCCCTTCCACACAGAAGTGTTCTGTGAATTTAACTTAACGATAACTCTCATATCCAGCATGACTCCTGTTACTCTAGTGATTATTTTCGCCTTCAATTAGCTGTTTAATTGTTCATTCTTGTAATTCTGTCTTAATACATACATTGACCAGTCTTTTATACAGAAAACTGAATCGTTAACTCACCCTAAATCTTAAATAGCTTCTGGTTTGGCCGTCAGTATGTAAATCAGAACCCTTGACAACTATAATTACCGTTCCCTTCATCTCGACCGCGACTGAAAGATGACGCAAGTCTATGCAAAAGCGAGATTCCTGTCATGAAAGTAGCGTGAGCGGCTGTTATCAGGAGACATAGCAGGCAGATACCGGACCTGCATACTGCTGCATGATGGGCCTTTCCATCAGCTACACCCATTTGAAGTCTACACTCGTCGTCAATTCTCCCAGCCACGAAAATGTGACTATAGAAGTCAGTTTTCGACCCCCACTCTTCAACAAGTAGAAATTCAGGCGAGAAATAGGAAATTGTAAATTATGATACAAAACGAATATCAAAATTACCATGAATTTACTTCAACAAAACACGTTAAATCAAACCCTATTAAATTACATTCATCAACTATTAGAGCAACTTTTACTGATACACTATGAATTGCAGCTTGATCAAGTTCTTCGCAAACGAAATAAATACGCAGGAATCTATAAGTACAAATTCGTTCCAGGAGTACAATGCAACACGGTCGAGCGCCTCATGCTTAGTGGTCCTGGTGAGTGAATACGTTATATGTACGCTTGTGCATGACGACGGCACATGAGTGAAGATCATGTGATAATGCACGTATGTTATGTAGTTAATTTTGTCACCAACAACAGCTCTCACAAACTAAAAATTACAACGAAGAAAAAGTAATAGAAACATTAAATTACTCGAGGGTGAATGCTTGCGACTTTGCTGTAGCAGAGCGATCTAATCAAACACACCGATCTAATCAAGTACAGACATTCGTGCTTCACTTGATTGTGTAGGCACGCCAGTGACGTGCCTGTCACACTAATTCTGTGTATTCACGCACCAGTATTGAAGAAACTCGTCCTATGTAAGACGACGATGTTTCTGTCTTCTCCGTGAAAGCAAGTAAACAAGCACTCTGCTTGACGCTCTCGTTAGTGTTAGAATATAAATTAAAGTATACTTCAGGATTGAAAGTGTTGACTTAGATCCGTTCGAACGTACACAAACCCTCAAACTGCTTTCAATGCATCAGATACACGCTTGAGCATAACTTTGATGTGCACACTTTCAAACGGTCAATTTTTCGTGTAAAATTGACGGGCTTGCGGCATGCGATGTGATTTATGCCTATCATGACTCGAACACGGCCACAGCCTTACACCACTACAGCCAATAACGTGAAATACAGCGAGTTCCAACGATCCACCTGATAATCCAGCAAGGCCATCCCCATCAAAATGAGACTGTGACGACGTGAAACGAATTCAATAGGTACGCCGTGATGCGGTGTTCGTTGATCAATAGACACGCCCTTCGAACGTTTTGTCAAGTCTAACACGAAGTAAATCAGACAGTTGCACGCGATTTGCTGCGGCACAAATAAGTGCTCCAGGCATTCAATATTCCAATAAAAAATGAGAACTTCACTTGCATAAATTATTCACGAAAGTGTATACGCAGCACTAGTCTGCGCGCAGGTTTCGGACAAGCACCGCTAATTACATATAGATTATGAAGTTATTTTCACAGGGAACAAGTCAAGGTCCCTCGTGCAGTAAATACACAAGAGTGATCCACAATAGCAGCACACCTGGAACTGCGAACCATGGACTGCAGCAAACATGGGGCTGCCATTGAAATGAACCTCGCCACGACTCACCGACTCCAGAGTACGCAAGCTCTGTGCTTATTCAATTGCCCAATAGTTGCATCTGCCGACTCGAATACACTCAGCCACATGCGACCAATTTCTCTGGCATAGCATGCAAACATCCACTGGTATGACATTCTCAACAATCTCAGCAGTTCATTAGCGTAGTATTTTCATGACATTCTACCAGAAATAGAATAAGCCACCACCATGAAGCCGTGGCGAATAGCTTTTAAAGAAACAATGGCTACTGGAATTTCACGCAGCCTATAACGTCGACAACCTTAGGTGGTGTGACGACTAAACAAAAATCATTTCAATCTGAAGAAACGAAAATTAACCAGCAAACAGCAACGCATTATTTCCTCAAAATAACGCATTATTTTGGAAAAAGTTTGAAGTTTGAGTTACATGACCATTTTAAAATGGAAAGCAGATCTGAATATTACGGTGGGGAGCTGAAAGCAGTGCTGTTTACATTGACTGAATATCTGGTCAACATTTAAAAAAGAAGTGAAATAGACCATGAGAATCCTTGCTGAACATTCTAACGAGTAACAATCTACTCGAATGGAAAGTGAAACCAGCTACAAGAGAGAAAGCAGTTGCAGAAACAGGCAGTAATTAAGCAACAACAATGATCTATAGCACAAGTGTCCAGAGATAACGAACCTAAAATTTTCCTATCATTCGTCGTTTTAAAAATGCATGCGAAATTTACAACTGATAAAATTAGATTTCTATCATAGAAATTAAGGCTTCCCTATAATTTCACTACGAACAACTTTGTGTAGACAAAATTGATTTGAGGTAATAAATTGACAAAAGGTCAGAACAAATAATATGTTATTGATAAAGATTCACTGCGACGTTTTACCTCACAGCCGAAATACTCCTGAAAGGAAATGACGACAGAAGATGTTTTCAAGTATTAGTAGGATTCAAAACGTTAAGCCAGATAAGAAAAATTTAAATAAAACTAGCGTAAAACCTTCAACCCTGAACTCAAGTTCAACACATTGAAAACTTCAACAGCGAAAGTTGCGAGTGGCTCTAACTTTTAAATAAACTTCACGAGAATACATTACAGAGTTTACACTTGTTGAACAAATGCTACGTAACATACGGCAGTAGTTTCAGTACAGACTCTCATTCCCAAGTTACTGATTTCCGTTTCCATTGTTCACCTTAAAACACGCGTCATCTAAGATAATTCCGTATTACAAATCATTTACGTTGAAACACCTTTGCGTAATCAACAAAGCATCTAATGTTAACTATCTAACAGCGAATGCAACTTGTGCTAGGGACTTTGATCGTGTTACGTTTTAGTTGATAGAATGAGTGTACTTAACACGTTGACTCCGAAGTGGTACGTATGTGTACCACTAAGGTTAGGTTCTGTAATTTTTTCAGATCCTTCTAGTGACTATGCGTACAAAGTGAAGTTTTACACCAATCAGGCAATCGGAGGCAACGTGTTAATGTAATGTGACCCAAGTTATCGGCTGAAATACAGCATTTGCATATGAGACATTAAAAGGAGACAAACATAAGCAAGTTCACAACCACGTTCACACTTGAGGAACGGTCTGTAAGCGTTAACGCACGCAGTCAAGAACATTAACCGTAACTATCATATATTGTAGCGAGTCTTCCTCAAATGAGCCTATTTCGTACTAAAATGAAAATGCAATCAATGTACACGAGTTAGAAAATAAACGCTATCCTGCAGAGACACAATACGGGCTCATCAAATCATAACAAACGCAAAATGCGTCACGAGTTCGGCTGGAATCTCCACCCCTGAAGAATTTTTATGTTCTTGAAAGCCACATGTACGGGGCGGCATCGCGCAAGTACGGACTAAGGCTGCATAAAAATCTAGCTAGACACGTTGTTCACAATACCATGGGTTGCTTAAACAATTGCAAGCAACGTGCCGACTCCAGTTGTGTTGATGTACACTATTTTCAAATGCATCACTCAAAACCCTTTCTTCGGAGAGTTACTAGTTTCACAGGACACGTGTAATGTAAATCGTGCACGAATAAACATGCACGAACTTTCAAAATATACTCTATGCTTTTACATCCGTACAAACAAAGCTACACATTAGTCCATAATTTAAAAAAATAAATTTTTCTAACGGAGGAATTACTCTTCAGATGATTTTTCCAGATCGACAATAGCATACACGGATGAACGTAAAGCACGAAGAATTGAAGACATTACAAGATAAAAAAGTTTATACGTGGCAGACTGCTGACAAAAGGTACGCAGTGCACCACATTTTCGTGAGTGCAATCCAAGTCAACAAGAACACTGCGCCGAGAGCACATAGCATGACAATGTTGCCCTCACGCGATGATATGGACTAGGATAAGCGACTCAGTAGTGGACAAACACAACATAAATCACTAGTCATGCATGCCTGATGACTATACTGGTACGTGACATCGAATGATGTAATTGGAAGATTGTCACCACTGCAATTGCGGGGAAAAGTAACAGTGAAGACAACGGAAATTATAGAATTAAAAATTCTGAATAATAAAAATCAAACCAGAAGTGTCTGAAAGAAATCATCATTTGTTATTTCTAGTAGTCACTAGAAGTTAAGTTAACCTCAATAACCTGAGCTTTCTTCTATTTTTTGCTAACGATTGACTTGGTAAAAGGAAATTTTTTTTTCGCCTTGGCTGAAGAATAAAAAATGTTAGAACAATAAAGAGTTAAAAATGCAACTGAATAAGCGCTAGAATGTTACTAATGAAAGCTGTTAAGGATAGGAGGTGCTTGGAAAACATTACATACCTCACCTACATCACTTGGCCAATCGAAGTCATGCAGAAACAATTTGAATATGACACATAGCATCGCCTACAGACGAGATGCTCCGTCGGACTCAGCGCCGTGAACTGACCTCTCTGTTTTTCTCCTTGCTGGACACGGGGTTGAAGAACTCCTTGACATAGCCGACGAGTAGCAGGACTCCGTACGACAGGAACGTGAAGAAAGCGAGCAGCAAAGGGATCTCCTCGTTTCTAGCTCCTTCATGCGACTTGTCTGCAACGCGATCTTTGGCACTGCTGGCCAACACGTCGAGTCCTGGCAGTGAAATATGAAAATTATTAAATTAATGCCGTCACAGTAGAAAGTGTATTAGAGAGTAACTACCCAAGGTCCTTAATCAGAATACAGCACAATATAATGTCATGATCGAAGGCTTACTTGCCTATTGTAGTGTTTTGCAATTCTACCTCTGTCGTTGAGGCTACAGGGTTTGTGGGGAGTTTAGTAACGCTACTCTTCAAATCATATTTTTAATATTCAAGTAATCACTTTCGTTTACGATCAATGTAGGTAATTATAAGAACACTTGCTAAATATTTAACGTCATCGCGCGAGAGGGCGAAAAATTTCAGTGTTTCGATCAAACCAGCCCGCTGCAGCTGCCGAATAGAGGGGTCGGAGAAGTAAAAAGAACAGCGAGAATATGAAATACAAAGAAACCCCCTCACTCATGCAAGTGGTCGATGACGCAGTTCACAAAACTCTCCCACATGAGGCTGAGAATAAGAAAAGTGGCGGATAAGCCTCATATCTAAGCCAAGAAACTTCAACAACCATTGCTGTTCCAGCTGTGAGAAGCTA
The DNA here is from genome assembly GCA_006783055.1 of Trinorchestia longiramus. Classification (NCBI taxonomy): domain Eukaryota; kingdom Metazoa; phylum Arthropoda; class Malacostraca; order Amphipoda; family Talitridae; genus Trinorchestia; species Trinorchestia longiramus. The sequence continues at coordinate 345,366 of VCRD01000062.1, forward strand.
AAGAGACCACTGAAAAGCGCTATTTTTCGAAGGCAAACTGGCGACGTTTGACAATGTTAGCGTATGTTTCGAGTGGAGCCGAGGAATCCGACCAGTACTCTAATGAGAACGAACTCATCAACATACGCTGAAGATCAATGCACAATACACGCAGAAATACTGGTATCATTTAACGATAACTCGATCAAAAAAGCACCTCAGAAATGTAATGTTGAAAACACGCGACCATCAAGGGCCACCGTAGGAACCGTATCTGAATACACGGAATGTCAGATCAGCGTCTAGTAGTGTAAAATGCTGGCAAAAATTGGCAAGTCAAAGCCTCTTCTTTCATAATACTGACAGGTCTTCCCACTCGAGAAATGTTTGCCGACCGTAAATAAGAAACAAATATGTTTTCCAGTTATACATGTAGCTTCATATCCTAGTATTCGAGAATGTTACGTATTAGATCGGGATAAAGTTTCAGCATTTGACTCCATGATAACCTTTGGCATTTCTGTTAGCTGTTGTTACAACTGTGTACACAATTTTCAACTTGGAGTACGTGCATGCAGACGTATTAATTAGCGAGTAATGCAAGTTTGCATGATTCGACCCGTATTAATGAACGGGTAATGCGCGTTTATATGATTCGACCCGTATTAATGAACGGGTAATGCGCGTTTGCATGATTCGACCCGTATTAATTAACGGGTAATGCGCGTTTGCATGATTCGACCCGTATTAATGAACGGGTAATGCGAGTTTGCATGATTCGACCCGTATCAATTAACGGGTAATGCGCGTTTATATGATTCGACCCGTATTAATGAACGGGTAATGCGCGTTTGCATGATTCGACCCGTATTAATGAACGGGTAACGCGCGTTTGCATGATTCGACCCGTATTAATGAATGGATAACACACGTTTGCATGATTCAAGGCAAATTTATTTAGCATGCAATCTGCACACACGGTGAGATCGAGCATGGTCTGTACCTTCCACCAAGTTTTCTTACGCGCAATCAACTAGAACACACTGTCGTGTTTGTATAATAATTACGAATAATACCGTGTGTACATGCATGAAAATAACTGGCACGCATTAATAGTATGCATAATATTTAACCAATTAAGCATGTACATTTGACAGAGCAATAATAAAATATGCAAGCAATATTATGGTACCAAACACAAAGTCGTAATCACATTACAATCATGGATAAGATACAAGTTCAGATAAAATCATTAAGTCGATAAGCGTCCAATTCTATGAAAATACCTAATTGCTAAAAGACGCAACTCACACACCGACGTGATAACAACGAAAAACGAAACATTCACAAAAGCTTACCATACCATTATTTAAAACTACAGTTCCCGTGAAATTTCCACGATTTAGATTAGACTAATTTAAAATTATTCTAAAGATGAATTTACTAAAGGCTTACGATGAATTATTTCGTTTTAAGTGAATGCTTTTCATTAATATATACGGAACTTCCATTGTGTATCTTATCTACCGATAGCATGGTCCTGATAGTACCCGTTGAAACTACTTCATTTAAACGTGATAAAATTAAGGATCCATGAAACAAAATACGTATTTTAGTTGTATCCGTGGTGCTATCAGAATTTGAATATTTTTCATGAATATATACAGAACTTCCATTCCGTGCCGTATTTACCGATAACATGGCCGTGTAAGAGAAGGAAGTTAATAACAGAAAAATGGAGTGTTTTATAGTGATCCAACAGCCTTGGCATCTACAATATTATACAATGCTTGTTATATGTACATGCATATCCGTTCTGATTTCAGTTCAATAATTTTTCTTCAGGAATAGATAGGAAGTAATGGGACGGACACACACAGAGAGAGATGGCGATACATTGTCGATTATATATGTAGATAAGAGAGGAAAAAACACGGAACAAAATGAATGCAGCAAAAACATGGAGAAATTTTTGAATTTCCAAGATAAATTACATGTCAGTAAATGCTTGCTGAAGCTCACCTTGACCCTAATGACTAGTTAATGGAGTTAATTTAAAGACAATAAGAAAGTAGGTCATATTATACGAAGCTTTCATAAATACCTCGTATAACGACAGTATTCAATGAAAAGATTACATACGTTTTACTACGGCGTTTAATGACATGATTTTTTCGGGAATTAGAAGCTCCAGTGCAGTACAAAGATGGATTTTAAGATTTTCTGAGGTAACTTAAACCACAGGCGAGAAACCAGAGTCCCACATTAATAAATTCGTGAAGTCGAGCCCAATTTAGTTAACTGGCTCCTTAGCCGAACAGTTTGTCCACTCTTCGTACAAGTTGCACGACTCTAGTATCTGGTTTACTTATATAACTAATACTAATCGACCCACATGTGAAAATTCACGCGTTTTTTACTGAATTTTTTTGTTTGATTTGCCAGTGGACAAGGGCTTTGAGAAGGAGTTTCCACATTGAAAGATGTGCCTTTGGTATCCACAATACAATGCTTACAAGACATGTATGCCCGACCGAATTTTCTCCTATCGAAATCCTGAAGAGCGTCACAGAGAGACGGACCAAACAAGCAAGCAGCGAACTGTGTATTATTATACAGTATGGACCACAAAAAAGTAAACCAACTTTAAATGTAAATTCCTTCACAGTGAATGAAGATATTTTGAGTCTGTTATTTGCATTAAATGCAGAGAAATATTCTCCATAAAAACGTCAAGTCACATTTAATTCTGAAGACACTATACGGACATATTCTCACGCGACGCATAAAAACAAACCTAACTAAAAACCATGACACAGAAGGTAGCCTTCCTTCGCTCGACAACGCAAAACAACGAGACAGGGACACAATCAAGCTGCTATTGATTTGCTCTGGACGCACCATGCATTAAAAAATATCGCAAAAGATAGAACCACAGTTAACAAGACTCCTCTTCACTTAGTACCTAACACAAGAAATAACTTTGAAAATTTGCTGGCATGTCAGTTAAGAAAACGTTTAGAGGCAGAAATAAGAATATTTTATAACTTGATCCACTAACATCAGTGCCAACACGATAAGTTTGCGTACGCGTCTGATAAATTTATAGCTTAATATAATGGTCTGATATTGATAGATCCATTATCTTCTCGACCGGTTAGCAACAATGTGTACGATTGGCCGCGTCTGATTGTGGCGCGTGTGTGTACCTGAAATATCTGCATGTAATTGACGTGCATGTGCGTAATTGATGCCTGCATGTTAGACGACATGGGACTTGAATAGCAATCCAAGAATGGACCAAACGGCTCGTTCCTATTGCCTTATTCTATTCTTATACGACTATACAATTATAATTTATAAATAACTAAAAATAGCAGAAGCGAATAGCAACGTGGAATCAAGCATATGACCTCCGTAAGTTATCGATATTATTGATCGTTCTCTTTACATGCACGATAATAATAATGTAAACAGTACTTTATTTTCAACTGATTATAATCTAAACAAAACGTCACCACAGGCATACGAGCAAGTGCAATACAGTCTAATGGGTGCACGGAAAACAAATTAATGAAATACAACCAATCACGAATTATTGACTACCCCTCACCTACTGATCGATTATCATGTCATTTATCAACGGTTGTCCAAACACAGCTAACAGCAAGCGGACTTGCGCCACAAGGGAGTGTTCATCCCTATATGAGAGGCCATAGATTTATCAACGCACTACCATAAAACTTTAAATTATAAATAAAAAAGAACAGATGCTTTAATGCTGAGCCAAGTATATTTTTTGCCTTTGTCGTCTTAAGAAGGCTTCTTCCTGCTTTGAATCGTGGCCGAACACAAAAAATTACTGCAGACGTTTATCTACGATATAAAATGATGATAAATGTTTTTCTTAAAGACAAACAACACATTTTCATCCGCCCGACATGTGGCTGAATAAAAAACATCATAGGCGAACACAAAAAATTACAGTAGACGTTCGTCTACGATTTAAAATGATCATATATCTTTTTCTTAAAAGCAAAAAACACATTTTACTGCGCCCAATCACGTGGCTGAATGAAAAAACATTTTGGCTGAACACAAAAAAATACAGCAGACGTTTATCCACGTTTAAAATAATGCTACATTCATCGCATAGAGGCAAGCTTACTAGTAAACATTATATTGGTCCCATTATTTGCTTCGTTTCTCTCTCATATATTAATTTCAAGCTCCTTATGTTCATAAATACAAGACACCTGTGAAGACATGGACATAAAACTCAGAATGAATTTGTTTATTTTATTGGTCATATGACGTTTGCGTGAAATTTTGAACTATCCGCATCTTGAACATAAATTTATAATTAATTAAGCGTTATCAGTGTATGATATTCGATTTTGAAAACAATCACTTCAAAAGTCGGCAACACGAACACATTAGCATAAATGAAGAACAGAATAATGACACACAATGATGTTGCTTGCACGATACGCAGGCCAAGTCACCAGAAAGAACGAAAAGAGCACAAGTGGTAACATTGCTTTCTATCTTACGTGAGTACACATCAGAGACTCAGTACACAGTAACAAGCCAAAAACAGATCATACAGTTTGATGGGTAAACCCGACTGAGAAGACAAAAAGGCTACACAGTAACAATTGTAGTGTGGAAAGCACTAGTGGACTACTTGCATTTTTTCCCACCGGAGAAAATGCAAGTTGTCCACTAGTGCTGTCCACCCTTCATAGAGTAAACTACAGGATCCTAATCGCCTCTGTCTGCGCTGTGTTAGCGACAGCACGGGAGTGGACTACTTGCATTTTTTCCCGTGGAAAATTTATTATATTTACCATGGGAAAAAATGCAAGTAGTCCACTAGTGCTTTCCACCCTTCAATTGTAGTGTGAAGTAGGTAGCTTGGGAGACAACCCAGTTGCGCGCCACATAAACAAGAGACGCGAACGAGGCTAGATTACATCTGCATGCTGTACTTCTCTCTAGCGGGGTTCAAGACTTGAAACAACACAAAAATTGAACAATGACAACCACGAAGGCCTATTCTGGTTTAAGATAAGCTTTTTGCATCGGGGCAAAATAATTGTCGATAGCGAAAAACTCATGGATCAAAATAATGTTAAAAAGAATTTTCACAGAGCGAAAATAGAAACAAAGAAACTTATTTTGGACATGCTCATGTTCTTATTTCCATGCAGCGAGTTTCTCAATTTTACAAGACAGTAAACATTTTCAAGCCCTCCCCAAAATTAATATATTTACGACATAATCTTGCATATTTGTTCATGTTACAAGAAAACATTTTACTTTGAGCATTGCATAAAAATATATGGAGTTTTAAATACTCTTGAAACATACTTTCCTGTACTTCTAGCTGTTTTAGAAATCCAAAGAAAATTTGTCAATTTCCCACCCTGTTCCTCTATCATATATGAATTGAACGCAGAAACTGATTGATAAAATTGTACTTGTGTAACGCAATAATTCGCACACATTACAGTAAGCCTCTAACCACAAATTAATACTTTTTCTCGTAAACTGCCTCAATTGCGAAGGGCCTTGAAGAACGGAGCGCGTGCAAGAAAAACGGTCAGGCAAAAACTAGGAGTAAATACAGTGATCAGCAGGCAACACGCGACGACATGGTCGACTTCAATTACTGCACTCACAAGCTCTCTACAGACGAACTGAAAACACGAAATGCGGATTAAAAAAATAGTCGTTTCAATCTGACAATCGGCAGTGGCCGCGTGCACAGCACATTTCTGCACTGATGCCAAGCTTCTCATTGTCGATCAACTCTGATTTTAAGATTCGTGGGAATGAAAATAACTGTTACTTCGTAAAAGTGCGCAATGAATTCCGCAGCACATCGACTCGCTTTACAGGTAATCTATAACTGACAGCACCTACTTGTTCTGTGGGCAGTATCGAATATCGTACTCATCATAAAGAGCAGTAAGTGTTAAATGTTATTTTAAGGCTCCGGAACTGTAGAAATACTTGGCTCTAGACAGCGATGCTCAGCGTCATAAAAAGTTTGCTCACATGCACTCATTAAAACCATAAACATAGTGGGGATTTACAAAACGTTATGTAGCAATTTCACTATTAACTAAGCAACTGAACATATTTCATACACACGGAATAAAATCCAACATCATATGGTTCCTAAATAATCAACCGTAATTGCAGAAGCAATAAGTGTTTTTTTATCTGAAATTCCAGAGCGGGTGCAGAAATTTGTCGAACGCACATCACTGCTAGGGATTCCCTGAGTCTTTTCAAGCCCTCATCGTGGTCTAACAATAGCGAACTCATCGCACAAAACACCGCGCAAAAACTCGCCTCGCGAGAAGACTGCATAAAAACAAGCTCCGCATTAATGTGTTCAAGTTCAAAGCAGAAATAAATAACAGAGCAAGAAGTTTGCAACCATGCTTCCAAGATCGAAAGGACATCGTAAGAATTATAGTTTCAGAACTTAACGAAGAAAGAATGATAAAAGTGTTTAAAAAATGGATTGACAACCATCTCAAAGTGAGAAAAGGCTGTCAGATATTTAGCAATGGATGTAGATGTTTCGAAAGAATAAATACAATTAATATCCACACGTAACTTACTAAACTGTGATTCAGAAGTTCCACGCGGAAGCTGAGGCCCATTAAACAAACAGAAAAGAGCAAAAATTATGAAATAAATAAAAAATATACCCTTGAACTATGGCAACTTCAATTTCTGGTTTAAGACTGTGACGTAGCAGCGCAGCAAACAGATGTCATGCAACATTAGCGTAAAAACATAATTCAAAATAATGAATCGATCCTTAGCATAAACTATTGCTGGACTATGGATAAGACGCCTTTTCTGATTTTTTCCAAGTGGTAGTGGTAGTAATATGGTTTGCCAGCGCTTCAGTGTTTCATTCCATCTACGATGGTAAATTCTATTCAGTGGCTCAGACCCATGTTTTTTTTTACAAACATCACGGGGAAAATAGTACACAACATGCGATTGATAGACTGTACTACAGCCTCAGTCGAGTTAAAATACCACACCGAGACCGAAAGTGTAACTTTAATTGTCATATCTATTCGAAATACAACGTTTCCAGCTAAAACTCTGCTTAGAATTTCAGCAAGACACTTTAGACGCTCATTTGACTAGAGTCCTGCCCTAACCATGAAGCGAAACTTGGTTATTTCAAGAAGCAAGAAGTCGAAACAAAGATTTAAGCTTGGGTGTACAATTATTTGTTCGGCATAAGCACGGAAAGAAGAATATCACCAAAATTACGCACTCCAGTAATTTCTATAACGGCATAGGCACGGAAAGAAGAATATCACCAAAATTACGCACTCCAGTAATTTCTATAACGTCTTTAGAATGGATTGGGACATCTGTAATAATGAGTTATAATGAAAAGTAAGACTTAAAGTCCGTAGACTTCTGAACGTTTATAAGCAAAATTGGAGCTTCGGAAACGTTACAAACTCCTAAGTTCGAGACATTGAGATATTTGCGTCATCTACGAAACATAAAGCAACAGGCAGTAGAAAATAAAGCGTTCAGTAGCAGTGTAATAAATGTTATATGAGACAACAACTGAGAGATTCAAAATCGCATCCGTCGATGGTTCGGTTGTATCGAATATTGTAGCTTTGGCAAAGATGGATAACATATGTTATTGTGTTTTGAGGCTCTTTATCAGTCAGGATGGCTCTTCCTGTTTAAGCACAAGAAAACCACCGTAAATTCATATCAACCAAGAAGGAATTTCAGTGTAATGTTAAGTGCACCTAGGACAGCTTCAAAACTTGGTTGCGTAAACGTTGCTGCGGACAGAGACAGGCATTCTTGTCAAAGCGTGAAATATTGTATGAGATGTAGAGGCAAACAAGCACGGCTTTCAAAATTACTGGAGAAAAGTGCTTGTTGTGTAGCACAACTCGCATGTCACAGGAAGCGTCCTGATCTCTGAGAGAAATACGATGGTAATGCACATACTACACAATGCCGAACAAATAATAATGCACACACTACACAATGCATTACCAGGGGTTCACAACCTTTCTCTGACCTTGTAGCTCTTCAGTATTTCGACAGATGAACATGTACCCCTGAATTTTATGACAGAAAGGCGAGTCGAATAATAAAATTCCACTGGATTTTTAATAGAAATTCTAGGTTTTTCCTTTCTAGTGTTAAAATTAAATGATCCTTTTCAGATAAGTTAATTTACCCCTATTCTATAAAACAGTTCAAACGGCGGTCTGTTGAAAATCGTAAGGAAGAGCTAGGCGGAGCAGTTTTGAAAGATGGCAGCTTGGTCGACTGGTGAGCGAGTCTGCTTGCGAGCGGAAAGACCCGGGTTCGAATCCCACTGCCGACATGGTTGACGCGGCTAGAAATACGGCATGGGACTTGGGTAAAACAACCGAATAATTATCGAAGTAATTATCCGACCTAAGAATGGGCCAGAAGGTTCGTTCCTATAGCCTCATTCTATTCTATTCTATGGAGAATAAAAACGAAAAGTGGACTCGACGATTCATACAATTAGGTAGCTCCCAGTACGCGTTGCAAACGATCGGAATTACCCGCTACTTCGCGAAAAAGTTCTTGTTTTTTACTGGGTTTTTCTGATCTGATATCGAAAATAGCCTCCGTTGGACGGAACTTAATTCCCAAGTCTTTATCAATACCTAACAAATGCTGCACAAATTGCAATTTCCTGTAACGGAAGCAAGAAAAAGTAATCAGACGAAACAAGAAAATATTCATACTAAATTACGTACAATCAAATCTTCAACACTAAATTTATACATTATTGAACAATCCCTAAAATACTTAGCTTTCTTGAATGAGTGATTAAATTGAAAAATAGTTGAAATACTTGAAAATGACTTTCAATCGTGTAGCCTTGCTCGTGGACATCAGAACGTAGAATATGAACACAGATCGCCCACAGACACCCTAAAAAAACTCCTATTCTGTCTTGCCAGGAATAAGAACTATAATAATACTTAGCCCGCCATTGATCAAATTTAAAAACAGAAAATGTTGCCACTTATAGAAAACTCTCGACTTGCTTGGACAATCGCACACTCAGTTCTAAAAAAGTGTCAAGAAGTAAAAGAAAAACTGGAAAATAAAAAGGAAAAAATCTCGAAAACATTCACGCTGACCATCGTTTTTCAAACGCGTCGACCTGACACACGAGACAGAATAAGTTACAGAAATGAGTACTCAATAAAGAAAATGATGTATGCCCAACATCATTGAACATACTGAACTGAGAGCACGACACCACCGACGACGACATTGGCTGTCCATAACATGGGCTGTGTATCAGGAAACCTAGTAACTAATATGAAAACCACTTTAATCACCACTCAAAATGTTAAACTAGAAACACAAAGCCCCAATTGCGACTTCGAACTACAACTTGAGCACGACACGTAATGAGAGTATTATGTCCTTCAGCTGACACTGGTTCACAGGCCCGTAGAAGTGCAGAGTTTAACGCCACCTAGAACTGCAGCGAAGACCTCTTGGAAATCCCGGGCCCGGAGCGCGGGATACCCGCGCTCTGCTGCTGGTCAAAAATGGCGGATCCGCTGCTTGCCACACCAACCACTAGGGATGCACGTGATTGAGCTGTACTTAGCGAGGTTATTTATAGCCACCCACAAGCCTAAGAGGTCGTTTTGCAAGAGATTATTGTGAAACCTGACACGAACTTGAGTCTAATGTACCGTGACAAGAACTTGAGTCTGAGGTACCGTGATAAGAACTTGAGTCTAATGTACCGTGACAAGAACTTGAGTCTGAGGTACCGTGACAAGAACTTGAGTCTGAGGTACCGTGACAAGAACTTGAGTCTAACGTACCGTGACAAGAACTTGAGTCTAAAGGCAAGCATATTAAGTGATTATTTTATAAATTATTATTAAGATGGTTCATACAGTCACTACCCACTCATCGGAACTATAGCTGATATTTGGCCAGGGTCAAGTTTGAAGTGGAGACACGTTTTTGAGAGACCCGTAGGTCGGCAAAAACCATCATTGCTTGCATCCATGTAGATGCTGATCAGAATGAACTTTCAAGCATCGATCATTTTACAAATTAGTTCTTCGGTAAGCATTTTTCAAAGTAAAGCTGCCGGCACAGCGTAAGAGAATTCGTACCTTCGAGTTATCTGTTCAGCACAGTCGCAATATTACAGAAGTTGACAGCGTTAATTGCCATACGGACTTACATCATTAACAGATTAACGGACGGTAGGAGCGTCATCGGAGTGCACACATCATTAAATCTTGCGTAATGTAAGTGTAGGTATCGAATTTTAATCCCATGAACAACTCGAACAAATTTCAGTATCATAGCTCCAAAAACAGCAGCTGTAAGCAATGACGTTAATTGAACTAACGGAAGCACTCATTAAATAATTCCTTCAATAGATATAAGTTCAACGATCAGGAACAAAAAATTGCCACTTTGTAAAGATTAGGACTTCGTACCTGAGCTGGTAATACACGGATGAATATGGATTTTATTGATGAGATGACGCACAGGGATGGAAGAGGATAACTTCATGAAAATCTCTTTGCTTGAGGACAGTGAAAACAAAATTTGAAAACGAAGGCTCTCTCCACAATTATAACTACGTAATTAGTAGGCAGCAGACGAAATACATGGTAACATTATCAAAACTTAATCAAGTCTATGACGTTCAAGGCCAACTGGAAGCAGGCGCGCAACTGGAAAAAATGCAAGTAAAAACACATTTGTATGCAAGATCTACCATACGATTATAAAAAAAATAGACAAGGCAAAAAAACGTGTCCTCGTTGCGAATGAATAGGCTGCATCCTCCAAGTATGCTGCATTTATATGGTCGTGCATTTATATGTTTAAAGTATGTTGTATCCTCTGAAGTTCACAGCTACAACAAATTCTAGGCGAAGAATACTCGCAAACGTAGATTAAAATGATTAAAAACATGACAAAAACAGCAACAGAAACCGGAATGCGCTACCAGAAATGAAGAGAAATTACAAAAATAACACTAAAAATATAAAAGAAAATCAAATCTGGTAAATTGCAGGATGATAATCTGAGTATTTCTCAGTAAATATAAAAATCGAGCAGTAATCAGTAGCAAGTTCTGAAGACTACAAGTCACACATTTGGTGCGGTAAATTAAAAACAAAATTAAATTAACTTTGTTTCCAATAGAGTATACAGTGCATATACATGGGATTTTAAACTTTTAATGTTAACAAAGAGTAGTGATGGTGCTTACATTTAGTGCCGTGACGACTACAACAAAACACTACAAGTCACACACACATTTAGTACCGTGACGACTACAACAAAAAAATACAAGTGACACATTTAGTACCGTGACGACTGCAACAAAACACTACAAGTGACACATTTAGTACCGTGACGACTACAACAAAACACTACAAGTGACACATTTAGTACCGTGACGACTACAACAAAACACCTCACCTTTCAACTTGGAGTAGTCAGGCTTGACGTTTGCTTTAAAAGACTTGAGAGCTTGGGTGTCAGTGATGGAAGGCAGCGCTAGAGGCTTGTGATGAGGTAGCACGCGTCCGTTGCACGCACTGACAGCTCTTCTTGATGCTACCATCCCGTTGCTCTTCATGCAATTCTGAAACACAGATGCCAGATACATTAATTACTCATGTAACATGATGTGTAGTATTGCAATAGTGTACGCCATGTAGACCAGCAATATTCTGTCAAGGAAAATAAGGCAGCACGACAAGGAGGTAAGTAAATATTCATACTAATTACCGCATATTACAATTTTCAACATCAAATTCATACACGATTGACAACTACACAAGTGAAAGTTACAAATTTCTCAGTCTTGAAGCAAAAAAATACATGTTTTCATTCAAATTAGTACATGTATGATGTATATAACATCAAAAGACACAGCATGCAAAATATGCAAAATTTAAAAAGTAAAATGCCATAACACCTCTCGAACGAAAAATGTCACCACTAGAAATTAATTTTTGGGAATGCAACACTTGTAGAGTAAAAGGCAAGAGGAAAACTTGGGTATCATCGTATCACTTTACAAAAATCAAATCAATTACTACTTACAGTCGGAGGAGTTACCTTCATGTGCTACTACTTGTAGTCTAATTTCATCTATATATTTCAATTTGACCGAACTTACTAGAATATGTATGGAAAATCCGATCACCCTATGACCAGTTTCAAGAACATAAAAAACAATAAGGGAACTGATTGAAAAGCTGTTGAAAGTTTCCGGTTGTGTAACTTTTCCTTGAGCATGGTGCCAGTCCACATTAACTAACCATACTAGTGGACTGCAAATCATCCTACCACCAAATCTACGCGCAGATTCATTGGTACTGAAGGTGAAGCTTAGCTGTGGAGACCAAAGTCAGTGTGGAGGTCAATGTCAGCGTGGCTGTCACAAATTATGCTCCTAGATTTAGGTTGCAGCAAAGATGTCTCAGATGATTTCTCTTTGACCTGACCAGCGACGTTTTTGTGCTGCACTTAGTGGAAGATGGTTAAATACTTCTTATGTGCTTAGGTTTTCAATGATTGTGGCTGGCTTGCATGATTCAGCACAAGGAGGAATTGTATTCAGCTTGCTGTGAATGTAAGTACATAATATTTTCTGCTTGAGAATGAGTAACATGGGCTCAGTAAGTTGTACCTCTAATACACATGTGTGAAATGCTAAATGCGTACAGCTTCATTTCATCAACTTATGGCATTGTGTTAGACTTGAAGTGTCTGAGATAAATTCATTGGTTGAGTGACTCAGTCGTTTGTCATGCAAATGTTAAATATGATAAGAAATTTAGAGAGGGCAAATATGTTAAGTTGTATAAGAGAGAAAAGACATACAACATAGAAGAAACAAAGGTTTCCTGAGCGATGACAGCTCCCAAAACTGAGTGAAGTTATCAGGCCTAATGCCACAAGCATCAGTACATACACATATAAATGATGAAGTATATACCTGCTTCATATATTCATAAAAATCAACCCACTCATACAGTATAAATTCCAACACATTAACCTATCATGGTACAGATTTTTTCAGAGCAACTTGAGTATAAACATGAAAGTAGTTTGTTGTCATGAATGATTGATAATTTTGTGCTGAGAATGACATAAGGAATTGACATATAATTTAGATCCAAACCATAGGAGAAAAGTTTGTCAAAAAATGCTTGAACCATTAACTGTTTTCTCTGAGGTTGTCAAGTATTCTGTAAAAAAAAAATTTAACAAATCTGGAATACACAGGCATAAAGATAACTTTTTAGTTATTTTTGATTTGAGTTATTGATATAGATCCTCAATTCATATTAAATTTTATGTGCAATTTTGGCTTAAAACATTTTGTTGTTTGACCTATTGCTGAATTATTTATATTTATAATTACATTGTAAACCTGAATATTACCTTAACAAAACCATAAAGAACTGTGCATAGTCAAACATTTAGAAAGTGTATTCAAAACGGAGGGTGACTTGTATAAGAAATCTCACATATTTCACAAATGCAACCTTTTATATTGTTGGTAATATTTCTAAACATCTGTCAAAAATTTATCCTACAAGTGTTCAATAGTTTATTTTCAAACTTCAAGAATTCTATTGAAAACTTTTTTATTTTTCAGCAATTTGTCAAACAACAAAATGTTTTAAGCCAAAATTGCACATAAAATTTAATATGAATTGAGGATCTATATCAATAACTCAAATCAAAAATAACTAAAAAGTTGTCTTTATGCCTGTGTATTCCAGATTTGGTAAATTTTTTTTTCCAGAATACTCTCAGAGAAAACAGTTAATGGAGTTACCTCAGGCTAAATGCTGCATGGCTATTAATTGAGCAATCAAAAAATAAAACAATGAGATCTAAGACTGGTTTTGCCACACTAAGTGAAAATCAAACAATAATAAAATTAAGGCATAACTTCATAAGCCACTTGATAAGTGTCAGGTGTGGGGGCTTCAAAGGGCATAGAACCCTCACTGCACAGAGTGGGAGATTCAAATGTCTTTGCTTGTAATATTGAGACATCAAATTGAATATGAATTGAGGGTTTTTATCAATAACTCAAATCTAGAAGAAAGCAATGTTAGCTTTATGCCAGTATATTCTAGATCTGGTAAGAGAAAGTGTAGAGAAGACTGACTATTCTCTTCAGTAATTACAAAACACAGGATGTGTAAGAAAAAAGTGTACTTCAATTATGATTATCAATAATTTAATATCGCCAAATTTAGCCCATCCAGTTGCACACCATGCAGAGAAGAGTTTAAGATAATTTAGCAGAGAAGACTTTCAAAGGTAACATGAATTCTGTTAGTGGTTTTAGATCAAGATGATTTCAATAAGATATTAGCAGTCACTGATAAGACTATATTCTACCTTAATCACAAGTTAAATAAATTGAACAACAAATTCTATCCTTTAAAACATTTCAGCATAGCATGCTCACTATGACATCTTTTATGACAGAGACACTATTTCTGTACAGACAGGACTCTTGTAGTAATAGTGCAAGTATTGATACAATTTCCTATCAATAAGATCTTGATAAAAACCAATATCTTGAGGTTCTACAAGCTACAATCATACTTGAACTACATGAAGCATTTGATAGTAATGTTAAAAGAAAGGTGAATTTGCATTCACCTTTCTTTCAACATTGCTATCAAATAGATAGTGAGATTACAAGTCATTACTACAAGAAACCTTTTAACAAGTCATTACCTCAAGTCAGTTTTCAACTCATTACATTTGCAACATAATTAGTATTACATTAGGTAACAAGTCAGTTCTCTATTCATTACATTTGCAACATAATCAGTATTACATTAGGTAACAAGTCATTACCTCAAGTCAGTTCTCTACTCATTACATTTGCAACATAATTAGTATTACATTAGGTCATTAGGATCTACCTTCATTGAATTAAATAGAAATAGTTTAAAGTTTTGACTAGTGAGCTTGAACTCCTTCACTTTCACATAACTCTGCTTAAATGATGTAAGTGGCATGGAACATGCAGTGCAATGAAGAAAGGACTCACAGTGAAACCAGGGACTAAAGAAAACTAACACAAAATGCTCAATCATCAGCTACTCTATAAGTTTGCATTAGATGCAGCACCTACCATCTAATTTATTCTAGCCTGTCTATAGTGCAAGGCTTTTATATCACCAGAGGCTTGGTTTTGGTCACTTAGCAATGTCCATGAATAAAATTTAAATACCCTACAAAATGCATAATAAATGTCCAAATGCATTTGGACATTTACCATGAATTTGCATTCACAAGGTATGTAACCAAAAAATAATTTATGTACATATTTACTTCAAAAATAAATGCACCTAAAAAGTTCTGGATGTGACTTTTCAGTTCCAAATCAAACCTGTAGATATTAAAACATCTTCACTCCAGGTACAGTCCTAGAGTCAAATTGAGTGGCTGCTAACTAAATTAGGGACACTGTCTCAGCACTTATCAGGTTGCCTTAACAATTTTAAAAAATACATGAAAAAATTTAGTTTCATAAAGAACTGTAAATCCATGAAAATATTTAGAGCTTTATAAAAAATTGAAAACACATGGAAAAATTTACTGTTTCTTACAGAATAGTTAAGCAAATATTTGAATAGATTATTTCAATATCCTGGATAGTTTCGCCAACAAAAAATCATCAGAGTCAATTATAAACCGGTAATGATATTTGTAGGTCATACATGGTGATTTATCTGCTTATGTGTCAGTTAACAAAAATACTGGGCACATTCAATCAGAAGCTGAAGAATAGGGAGACATTTATTTGAAAATCTAAGCAATAACGACTGTATGACTGTTAACGTTTAAGTAGTTACGTTAACACTGACTAATAATTCAACTTCGATATTTTAATTCTTCAATATCAAATTAGTTTTATGGCAAACAGTCATTACAATAATTACACACTTACTGTATGATTGACTAAGTCATCCACCTTCATGGCTGTAAATTCCTAGAGCTCACAACCTAGCAAAAAAGCATGCAATTGACTATGGTCAGACAGCAGCGTGACACACCCTACACCGAGAGAGCTCAAGAGCCACTGATTGAGAAATCCAAGAGTCGGCAGTGCAACTTCAGTGAGGTTCGCTTTCAGTAAAACTTAACTTTGGAATCCGGATTTTTTGCGCGTGAGGAAAGACCGAGTTTTTGTCAGACAATAATAATCTGTAAAAGGAATCTAAAACGTCCTATATTATTGTGCTAAAAATATACAGACGTTTAAATCATTGAGAGCATTTAGTGGAATCAATTAGAATGAATAGTCATGTATATAAATTTGATAAATGTAGCACTTGGTTTTTTAGCAGCTTTGCATAGAGGTTACGGCGCCCCGAGACTGAAGTTATGTTTTTAGGCATTACTTTAGGGCCAATTGATGAACATTTAGTGTCGTAAGTAGTTAGAAATAAAAAATTAATTTTCATTTCATTCTTAAGATTGTAATTTAAAATCTTTAGAAAACTTGAAGGGCAATACTATCTAAAGTGAATCGCCGCTGGTAAAAAACCAGTTCCAGGTATCCCAGCAAAACTATTCGCATGCTACCACTTTAGTCTTACTCGTTAAATTCTTCATTCTAAATTATTTTAACAGGTAAGAATAATTTATGTGTTCATGGCTAAATAACGTGTCCAGATAGCTTTGTAGCTGCAGCCACCGTGGTCGAGTGGTCTGCGGCCTGTGTTAGGTATCAGGTCTCTGTTTCGGGCAGAAAGACCGCAGGTTCGAAACTCGGCAATAAATACGAGCCGTTTCTCGTTTCGCGCCGTGAGCTCGCACTTATTGGTAAGCCCTCAATGTGGACACATCCCAGGATCGTCGCATGGAGCTCACCATCATCCTTACTCTAAGAATGTTAACCTTAAGGATTTGAAAAACCAATGTACTAATGTCTGTGTACTGTGTACTTGATTGGAAATAAAGTTGTTTGTTTGTTTGTATCCCAGTTACTTGGGTACAAGTGATACCCTGTACTTCGTTTGGTACAAAAGTCTTTGTGCTGAAGGTAATTTATGCTATATGTTGACACATTATCAGTGTTTCTAAAACAGGGCAACGAATTCCTCATTCTATTGTAGTAATCGTGTAATTGTGTTCTGTGTAATTTCTGTGCTCTGTAATTCGTAGCAGTTTATATAAATTCAGCATCATTAAGTTCTCGGTAATTTATTAATCAATGATATCGTTTTTCAAGAAAAATAACTTCCTGATTCAATCATAAATCCATAATAATAATGGCTTAGTTCAATCACATCCTTGTCTAATTTTATTCCTATTTTTGGCCCCATGCAAGTATCGATTTTCTTCGTATCTTCACCTTGTGCAACAAGTCACGTCTGGCAAATTAGTCCCAGTGTTGAATTTCACAGGCTCGTTTCCTACAGTATCATTGTCCCTTTCCATTCTGACGGGACTCAGAAGTCCCACCTCAAATTCGTGATATATTGTACTCAAATGTTTCAAAGGTGTTGAATGTGATGTTATGTGCTTCTAGATAAATCAACTACAGTTATTGGAGGAAATGGTTCTATTCAAATTGTTGTTCCGGAATTTCAGAATTCCACGAAAATATAAAATGCTTGGAGGCTACTGTAGTAGCCGTCAGGACCGAAAGAGTTAAAACTGACTCGCATCGCCTTCATATTCCTGCCTGTGCATCTGCTGGCTCGGGTGCATGTGTTGGCTCGGGTGCATGTGCTGGCTCGGGTGCATGTGTTGACTCGGGTGCATGTGCTGGCTCGGGTGCATGTGTTGACTCGGGTGCATGTGTTGACTCGGGTGCATGTGTTGGCTCGGGTGAGATTTTGATACAAACGGCGCTAGTAGCCACAGCTAGTGCTAGTGTTCATATATTGACTTCCTCTTCCTTTTTGACTTCGTTTTTGTTCACGCAGTGGCTTTTTGGAAATAGATAAACTGTGTATCATAATTGCCTGATCAAAATAGTAATTATCTTAGATATACTCATTGCTGTATTTCAGACAATAGATTCGTATTCTTTTGTTTCATTTTAAAATGTTTTTTACTCTATAATTTCTATGTGTGTTAAAATTATCCATGTTGTGTTGTATGCATAGATCTTAGTTTTTAATCTCGATCTTGTTTCTCATTCAAAATCTTAGTTTTGGTTTCCATTGAAGGTTGGCTTTTTTATAAATAAACACCCAACTAAAGAAGACTGATTTATTTTTCACCCCAAACATATCTAGTCAGTAATCCAACCTCCTAAAGGTTTTAACTCCATTCATATTGAATGACTGTATTAGTTCTTTCATGTTCAGTAAAAATTCACAAATGCTTGTAATTTCTAAATTTTCTGCAACGAACATTTTATTACAGTAAATAGTAATAGCAAGATTCCAAGTAATAATGAAAACAGCGTAGAGGAAAGAATAGACCTTCGAGAACAGGTGTTGGAAATAAATTCATGTACGTGCAAATTTCTTGTTTCCTTTTATTTATCCTGGTAGGAAGCGTTGAGTTTACGTTGCGATGCAATGTTAAGAGGTTTTTGATAACATACCTAGAGATTTTTTTGGTGAGATGCAGTATCTCCATTACTGCTGATTGGTGATATGATTAGTCTGAAACGGGTGATAAATGTATTAGTAAAACAGGTTGTCTGTGTCTATAAATTTAGTAGGGAGATACACCCGAACACTCGTAGAACTAAGTTCTTTCACCTTGTATCGCTTTCTCTTCGAATTATACAGAAGAAAGACAAGCAACTTCTACATCTTCTGTCTTCTTATAACTCATAATAATAATACCAGAATCATGAATTTAATAGTAACTGATAAAAAAGATATAGGATAAAATAATCCCAATGTTAGAGAGCTGTTGCATTTAGATTTCGAACGTAAAAACAGTTTTCCGTAAACAAACTATTCTTGGGTAAGAAAACTTTCAGTCGTTAAAGGATTTCAAGGCAAATGTAACACTCCATTTTGAAATATAACGATAGAAAGATTATACTGAAAACGTACAAATTAGTATCTAAACATGTATTATCTGTATTCCATATTCCTCTTTAATAGAACACAACGATTGAATGCATTCATAACAGTGACTCGAATATTCTTCAAATATTTTAAGAGCCACGAGACTGAGAAGATTACGTTGAATTTAGTGAAATTTTTTGCTAGTTATATCAAGCCCTTTCCTTTTTCAGGGTTGTCGTTGCCATTTCTAAATACTATGCATTATATTAAACTTTTTGTGCAACATATGTAATTCATCGTGCAATCATATAAGTAACAGATTACTCTCATTTTAATACGTTTTGGACAACTTTCATTGAATATATTCCTACGCATGAGTGTTCCCCTAGATCCAATTAAACCGTACATAATACAAAAGAAATGTAAAAAAGCATTCACCATAATTGCAACGTTCAACCATTGTTTAAAAAACAAAAAAAAACAGATCATGTATTATCATTTAGGATCTACTATACGGAAATTGAGTGCCGGGTATATGCGAGTAGACTTGTGTTAGGAAAAATCCCACTGATGCGATATTAAAATTCGGAAATTCATGAATACTTTCCTCTGTCCACATTGTATTGTTGATAAAATTGGATAATGATTAATTAACAGAACAAAATGCTTGCTCATGTGTGGTATGTTCAATCATTTAAACTACTATACAAGCTATTTATGGTCGGAAGTGGATGACCTATCAGTATCATAAATTTTTGAAAAAAGGTATATGCTCATATATGTTTACTGCCTCGTAAATGCTTGTATCCAAGCAAGCTGAACCACAATCTTGAATTTTATATTAGCGAAAATTGATGACTTAGATCCATGCACTAATTCCAGGGTATCTTGTAATCGAATGAAGGAAACCAAACCAGCGCTCTGAGTGAGTTCTGACTGGCATGTTCAGTACATACTTTTCATGACGAGCTTTGTGAGAGAAGAGCCTCTTCGTATCCTGATGTACATTTCTTTAGCTTTCCAGTCGGTTTATGGGATAAATACTAATACAGTTACTTCACAACGAATACAGCTATAAAAATGAGCTACATATGAAATGAAAGAAAATCTTGAAGTGTCATCCTGTATCGATGATACAGATTTGAAGTATATTTTGTCATCAAAATTTACACAATCATCATTTCTCAAAAATGCCGAAATACAGCACGACCAAACGTGCAAAGATAGTGAAAAATTATTTCTTTCCCAATGGATTGTTAGTTGCTGTACAGAAGGACTTCGTAAGAACATTTCATCAACAAATGCCTTCCAAACATTCCATTATTGCAATGGTTTCAAGATTCAGAGATTTCGGCTCAACAGCAAACAAAGAACGCTATGAATGAGATCGACTGATCGAACTGAGATCGATATGAAATGCATGTGTAATTCAACTTGTTTCATTGAGTGTTGCAGCAGATTTGAAAACGTCGACTAGACAACGTTCCAGTCAACTAGGAATTTCACGAAGATCATTACAACGCATCCTAACAAAAGACTTAAAACTGTTTCCGTATAAAATTTAAGTAACACAATCGTTAAAGTTTGCAGACCGTCAACAAAAAAGAACTTCACACGTGCATTTCTATGCTTTACGAATGATGAGACCATTACCGTTAACAATTGCGTCCCTTTAATTTTCTATGGAAACAGTTTCTAACATTTTGTAATTTTAAATCATAAAACACTGAATGCTTCCGGTAATATTTTTAGACATAATCAACTTTTTATATTTTATTTTTACGCCACCTTACACAGCATGGACAATGTTTTATTGCAAGGAAGACAGTGATTTAAAGGGGATTGTTGAAAATACTTATTTATGCGCCTCTCTTACTCTTTATTTATTTGGGAAATTGAACTTATTTTCATTGAGTAAGGTAAAATGTATTAGAACTTAGCTGTTATTTGGATATTTAACACATATTCTATTATATGGTGAAGTCGTCCGTCACTGCTATCAAATGCCGCAAAAAATATACACCCTAGAACAAAAATAAAGCTTAACCTGCCGCGTATCACAAAGTCGTTCCGCAATTGACCATTATTCGGACAATGGTCAATTGACACAACTTTGACCATTATTTGGAGTGATTAAATGAGCTCAGTTACTGGTCCAAGAAACTCGGACCCGCTTCACAACTTGTACAACGTAAACATCAAGTTTCTATGCGTAAAATAATAAAAATAAGTATCGTATTTTTAGTCTGTTAGCAAGTACGCTTACAAGCGTTCGTTTTTTGTCGGGATACAGCGCTTAGCAAAAATGTTGAAAATGAGCATTAAAATAAAGGAAACCAGCTGCTGTTCCTTGTCATTTACATTTTGTTGTCGTTTGCTCGTTTAATGTATTTTAAAATATCAGATAAATGTATCTTCTTTAAAAATAGTTGGAAGTATTGATTCCACGAACTCATCGTCTGCATTTACCTCCGCGTTGCGGTTACCTTCTACGCGAACATACATACTGTAGATTAGTTCACTAAAATGTCTGCAGTCTAACCCAAAGCACCGTCGTAGTTAATTCATGTGCCGGTGCTGTAGAACAACCTGCAACCCTCCCTACTTGTGCACAAAAGAAGATGTGCAACTGATGGTTTACCAATCCTCAAAATCTTGCTGGAGGTGATAAACCCAATCCGAATTTTATCGTCTGACCGGCGCTAATTTTCGTCAGCATTAACCGGTAATTATCGCCTTTTCTTACGATAAACCGGTAATTATTATCTGAAAAAGATTGTATTTTTATCGTCTTTTCCCAATGCTTGGAATGACGGTAGCAATAAGACTGTAAAGACCGGTCAATATCGTCGGCGAACATTTCATCGTCTGGAATTACCTATAATTACCGGTACTATTTCTATCGTCGGAAGTTCCTACTATAAACGATGATTATCACCGCAAATCGATGATTATCTCCGGTAAACCGACGAAAAAATTCGGATTGGGAACTACTCTATAATGTACAACCCATCTTCGTAAAATACGCGAAGAGTAAAGTTACGCTTAAGAGTCAAGTGTACGTTGCTTCTCATGGGCGGTCTTGGGGCAACCACCACATCATACTTCATCAGGTTCAAGATTTCAGCAGAAGAAATCCTCAGCTTTAACGTACTTACGTTCTTATTGCCTCAAGGATGAATATTAGCATGTAATTAAGTTACAGTATCATTATCGTTATAAGTTCTTGCTGGTAGCCACTAATTTCGCCAATTCAGTTTTGCCTTTACTGAAGCGCAAAATTATTTTCTCTCGTGCTTAATGCAGTACTGAATTCCTGTACTTGTGCCGCTTGGTGCAGGTTGTCCCCTCGCTTGTGTAGATGTACGACTTGTGCATAACAACCTGGCAGTAGAAGCGAGTAAGTCGTGTTCTTCACAATCACAAAACTTTGAGAGCAAGAGAACTCAATTACCTCTTCTTCTGATAGCGCACTATTTTCATAATACTCCTACTCTCCTGTAAAAGCCTAGGGTATATTATTAACTTAACTAGATAGTTCCCGTGGAAATTCCACGGTTTAGACTAGACTAATATGAAATTGTTATCAATGCGAATGTATTAAAGAGTTACAACAAGTTATTATGTTTTAAATGAATATTTTCCATGAATATATTCAAAACTTTCATTTTGTATCTTATCGACAGATAGTATGGCCTATATGTATAGTACCCGTGGAGATTCCACAGTTTAAAATTGATTAAATTAAAGACCTATGAAATAAAATAATTTTTCAGTTTTATCTATGGTACTATCAGAACCAGAATATTTTTCATAAATATGTACAGAATTTTCATTTTGTCTTATTTACCGATAACATGGTAGTGAAGGGAGAGAAGGCTAATAACGGGGGAAAATGGCGTATTTTATAGTAATCCAGCACCTTTGATATTCACAATACAATGCTTATAATGTATGTATACCGGTTCTGATTTCAGTTTAATAATTTTTCTTCAGGAATGGCTAAGAAGAAATGGGACGGACACGCACAGATAGAGAGATAGAAAGACAGAAAGATAATTAGAAAGTGAGACAGAGAGGGAGATATACTGTCTACTACAGTAGAATTCCTCATACACGGACAGCTACGCCGTCCGGATATGAGGACGTCCGGAAATAATGTGGTGATTCGATATATGGTAATTGAGAGGCAGAGTTCTAAATATTGTTTATTTTTAAGAATTGCTAGAAGCGTTAGCAACATAGAGATAATAAATGTAATAGTAATAAAATAAAATAAATTTTTCACGAGTCCAATCCATAATAATAGAAAAAAATTGAACTGCAAAATTATAAATATTTACGTTAATAGTACATGTAGCAAATTATAAGAATGAATGCATTTTGAAATTCATTACGCAGACTTAACCATATAGCAAGTTTATAATGAAGTTTTATTCTTTAGTTTCATAGACATTCATAACATCTTTCACTGTTCTCCTTACTTCAGCTGCTTTCATTTCTTTAATTTTTTTAATTGCCAAGCACATTTGAAGTGATCTAGCATGAATACATTCACTCTTGCTAAAAGTTGCTTTTTTCTATGGAGTTTGCAACTTGCAACATTGATTTTTGTATAGATTCCCACGTTATTGAGTCATCATTGTTTTGCTCTGAAAAGGTAGAGCTGTCAGAATATTATTCGTCAGAGTGTGGAACAGCATTTTTTTGCTCTGCGGAAGGAGAAGTTAAAATATCCTCTTCATCTATCCATTCTCTAAGATCATCAGAAGTAATAGTTTAAAGTTGATCGCCCTCAGGAATTAGTTTAAGTGTCTCATCCAATATTAAAGCTTCTTCTGCAGGCAAAGATTTCGAAGTTTCAACGATATCACTATCAGTTTCACTTGTATACCTATTTTTCCCATATAAATTCTTCCATGCCCTTGACAGGGTCATTTGTTTCACAGGGTTCCCTGATTCACTCAATAGGAGAACAGCATCCTTGATGTTAAAACTTGTCTGAAAATCTATAGGTTCAATATTTTCCTCCAACATTCTCATCATGAAGTTATTTAAAATGAATAAATAAATAAATTTTCTGAAACGAAATGCTTACAATCAAGAAAAGCATTCATATAAACCACAAGAGCATGAAAGGAAAACATGTCCGGTAATTAGATTGTCCGGATATCTTGTGTCCGGAAATTATGTTGTCCGGGAAAATAGCTCTCTGGAAATGAGGACTTTACGGTACTCGTATATAGGTATATTATTTTTGTTATCATTATTTTAACAGTACTTTTTTATTACTATATTATTTAATGGTTGTTATTATTATTAATGTTACTCTTATTTTTTCTTCTTCTTTTTCTCTCATCATTATTTTTTATTATCATCATCACTATCATCCTTTTTAATATTAAGCAAGTCCTCCGTGATAGCCTGCATAACTTGTTCTGTATAGGGGACAGTACAAAAAATAAAAAGATATTCAATAAAACAGAATGGTAACAACTTCAGGAGCATGTTGTCTATAAAAACTGGTTTCATGAATTTTCTAACTTGTTGCCGATCTGTATAAAATATTTTGTCCCAGAGAGAACTAGTTTCTTCAACTAATTTGGGATTTCCATGATGGCTTCGGCTCTAGGTCGTTTTTTCGACAACTAGTCCAACAAGTAAATATACCACCTTTATTATTACCGATTAGAAGCACCTGTACAATAATACTTCCCTAACTGAGCAATAAATATTTATTGAATTTCTGGCACAACTTCAGTGCTACAAATTTTCATACTACACTTTGCTCATGAGGTGGATCAAGAGCGAAGTCATTTTTTACTGTACGGCTTCGGTTATTTTAAGTTTGAATCTGATCCTAAAGTAGAAATACAGCATCCATTATGCAAAACAATTCAGCATCAAGAAAGAAATTCCTTTTTTTTTACAAATTTTTACTTCAACTTTTTCTCTGCACATCGTACAGACCATATTAATATCACAATAGATTTTTTTCTGTTGTTTTAGTGAATTTAAAATTTAGATGGTACTCTTATAGAGCGTAAATACAGACGGTTTTGGAAGCAGAAACGGAAAAGCAACGTAGAACTAACGTCACATTGCTGAAGATCGTTTTAAGACCTTGTTGTATTTTATAGGATGTCCATAAAGTCTCTTTACCATGTAAAATTTTTATTACAAATGCAATTGATAAGATATTTTATTCAAATTTGTTCTATTGTATTCAGTATTTATTAACACTTTTAATAACATTTTGCATTTGTGTGTTTCAGGGATCCTGTTTGTGAAAGAGGTGCTGTTGAGACTTTATGAGAGACTTTTATAAGAGACTTTATGAGAGACTTCTATAAGAGACTTTTATAAGGGACTTTATGGACACCCTGTACGTCTACGTATGTGACGTCTGATTTGATCTATTTATTAGGCCGTTACATAAAATTTGTGCAATGAGGAGGTCTGTTAAAAATTCTTAAAATAACACCTAAACTAATGTACATGTATTTATTCATCGGTATGACGACTATGTCCAGATAATTCAACATTGTTGAGCTCCTGTTAACCCCAACAAACAATAGTTTACTACCAAAATGGAACAGTAATTTTCAGATGTGATATTAAACTGCCAATAGATCAATATTAACGTTTTAATCTCATCATCTGTTCTTCATCTGTTTAAGTAGCTATAAATCCAAAACAGTCACAGCATCTATCTAAAATTATGCATCATCGTTTGAAATTCAAGTTCGTTGTATAAATTATTAAGAAAAATAAAAAGTTACTATCAAAACACCGAATGTCTAATTTAGCTCCTTCACGCGAATGAGACAAGAAAATAATTAGAAAAGGTTTACTTTTTATCGGTTAAAAAAGTATTTAGCGACAAATCTCTCTGAGTTACACTAAAAATTTTGGTTAGTGTAGCAAACTGCCCTCCATTCACAGTACAACTACACTGAATACTTCACTTAGAGTGATTGAAAGTCTGCTGTCAAACACTTAATAAAATTATATCCTCTGTGTTAGTTATTCTAGAAGATGGGTTCGCTCAATCCACAATAGATTGTTGATTGTTTTTTTTACAAAATTTTGAACAAAATCAATAAGTAATGCTGGATCTTTACCAGGCAACATGTACTTAATTTATTGAACTTACGAGTATTTAATTTTTGCATTCATTGCTTTATTCTCTCGAAGGTCACATTTTCTTTAGCAATTCACATTGAAAAATATTGTGATATTCTTTCGTGATGCACGCAGTTTGCTTTGATACTAAGCCTTAATATTTAATCCTGAATATTATGGTCGGAGCACTGTCTCGTAGCTCGCATATAACAGAGCCTGGCTACCAACACTGGTTTGCCCTGCCGCCATATAGTAAATGTTCTCTCTGAAGATGATTTGTTCTCCTCTCTGCAAGGTGAACCATGTTTCTCACACATATTTACCTCCAGAGATAACGGCATAAGTGAAGGCACACTCCATCATTTGTGCATCAAAAAATTCCTAACTAACAAATTCTCCGTTCACTTCTATTATATTTCAAACTCCCACTCTTGTAATCGCTGGTATGAGTTTTTTTAACACGTTGCCTCCGATTGCCTGATTGGTGTAAAACTTCACTTTGTACGCATAGTCACTAGAAGGATCTGAAAAAATTACAGAACCTAACCTCAGTGGTACACATACGTACCACTTCGGAGTCAACGTGTTAACGTCCATCCTCTCACTCACACCGTTCTAAAGCCAGCTACAATTTCTCCCGCATGTTTTGACCAGGAGAGAAGCGTCAATTTTCTACCTGGCGTAGCATTGATGGGCTCGAGATACAAGGCAAACTACTGTCAATCTCAGGGACTTTGCTGTGGAACAAACTAACTCCGTACTTGAAGAACTTTCAGTCATTTTACGGATTCGTGGCAAATATTGTACCTCATTTTGAGACTAAACAATAGTAAACGTATCCTGAATGCTCGTGATGCAATGACCAAATAATCTTTATCTCAATTTCCACATTGCCTTAATGAAGATTAGAACAAATGAATATATAAATACTTATGATTAGTTCTCATCAAATATACTTATTTAAATTTCAAATTGAAATTATTGAATGTCATCATTAAACTGCAAAGCTACAGTAAAGTCAAGGAACATTTTTAATTACATATAACCGTTTCCTTTTCGGAGTTCATCGTACGATCATATACAGGGTGGACAAAATTAACAGACACTTTCAGATTAGACATCAAAAAACAGATGATGGAAGGCATCTCCCAGCGGAAGTCTTACTGAAAGAATACGTCTACCATAATGTCAACAAGTCCTAGCGCAATAACAGAGGTGATGGATTCATTATCTTTATAAAAGAAAAGCTGCAACCACAACTTAAACTAAACGAGATACCGAAAAATAGAAATGCATATCATCATCTCCTCACAGGAAAAAAAACTATCAAAATTCTACTCGTATATAGAAACCCAACATGTATTGTGACCGATGATAATGAACGCAATGGTTTCCTTGAAAATATTCTCAGTACTCCTTATGAAACTAATCATGGGAGACTTCAATCTGCCCTACATAAACTGGACTGTTCGTCAAACTCGAGCACCTGGATCTAAGCTATCAATCTGATACATAGAAATTTCCAATGGCAGCATGTCGATGAACCGACTACACAAAACAATTTCCTTGACCTCGTCATGACGACCCCGGACCTCAGAATAATTGGGTTAGAAGTTACGGACAAGATCGGTAATCACATGATAGACTTTGCATTCCAAATCCACTACCCAAAAGATAAAACTCAACTCAGAATCTCTCTAAACTACAAACGGGCAAACTTTGAACTGATGAAGAGGAGTTCAGCAGTTTTGACAGCGAAGTACTAACGTGGAACAAAAATGCCGAGGAATGTTTCATGATACTTGAAGAAAAAATCGCAATCACCACAAAGCATTACATCATAACAAAGAGAATGAAACCAACCACTAACCCTCCTTGGTGTTCACAAGAAATTAGGTACCTTATATGTAAATACCAGACAACAGTCAAACAAAAGACTTAAAAGATACCAAACAGAACCCTGTCCTCAACAGCATATCCGCACCTGTAGAGTTGTTAAACAAACAATAAGGCGTGCAACGGAAAAAAATGCAGTGGCAGCACAAGCAAAAACCAACCCAAAGAGTTCCTATGAATACGTGAATGACAGGCGATTCAAAAGAGATACTATTGGACTTCCGATTGACGTTGATGGCTCAACTCAGACGGAAAACAAAAGCAAAGCCAGAATTCTTAAAATAAATTCTCAATTAAAGACGGTGACAATATTATCCGGCAATCAACGCTCTTGTAATTTATTTCCTAACAAAAATTAAAAATGAAAGTCATCTGCAGATTTTCACCGATTTAACTCGAGAGAACATCCATCTGTCTTTCAGATAATTCCGACGAGGACGGAAACCATGTCACGTTGCCCCTAAAGGAGATTCTCGCTGCGAAAAGCTATTGAAGTGTTTCCAAAACTTCACATTAGATAGAAATTAGTACGATAGAGAAAATGATTTATTAACGAGTTATTAAAAAAATTAAGACAAAAGGGCAGCTCGCCACGATGGAAATCCCCACAGGCCGCGGTTTTCCTGACCAACGCACTAGTCTCTTCGAGCTGTTGATGGTTTGGTAGCTGCCAGATGACAGGTCTTGACATGGCGCTGGAGATGGCACCAACATGGACGTTTTCATTTCAAAACAATTGAAACATTGTTGATGTTCCCTTCCTTCCCATGTGCTAATGTATTAAAACAAATTAATAATTTCTGATTCTTTGACCCAAAAACTGTGAACATTTTTAAGAATAAAATCTTTTTTCGCTTGCTTTTCGAAAACGTGCCGTGTGAATCTGTTTGTATCCATTTCATCGTAAAAGAATACTTAACACGTTGACTCCGAAGTGGTACGTATGTGTACCACGTAGGTTAGGTTCTGTAATTTTTTCAGATCCTTCTAGTGACTATGCGTACAAAGTGAAGTTTTACACCAATCAGGCAATCGGAGTCAACGTGTTAAATTTGAAAGATTCTAGTCAGAACTCGTGGACATATTGAATCTTCTCAATTGCAAATGCTAGTTGCAATTGGAACTCGCATCTCATGGACTGGAGATCGTAAAAGGCTTCTCGTTTTTTTGTCATGAGAATACCGGCCAGCGTATTTCCCAAGCAGGCGCGATGTTTCTAAAGAATTTCTATATTTGCTCGGGGGCACAAAACCTATTCTTTGTAATATGGGCTGCAGTAGTTTTTGCGTGTCAGTAGGGTCAGTTCATCTCATCGATATGAAACGAAGAGAAATTTCTCTCCGTGATGAATAACCAAAGTCTGAAAGAGAGATACGATTGACCAAAATTTTTTACCTGGATTTCATCTTTTTTGCCCAATGCAGGAAACTCAGATCATAAATCTTCGTTGATTACGAAGCTTCAATCACAATATGATGCAATACGAGCTTCCTGATAACATTTAAGTAAAATATCTCAATTTGCCTACAATTCAAAACATGTTCTGCATCCTGTTTGGGCACCAAATGGACAACTGGTACGAAGTTGTGTGATTTCTTTCTCATATTCCTCAGTTTGATAACAATTGTGGCCTTCGGGTGCCATTGAACGTCGTCGTACAGGAAGGATAAGCGAACATTTAGTTTTTTGCTTCGGCATTTGAGCCTTCATCATCACGTGTATTGTTGAAGAAATACTATTTTTACTCCTGGATCATAACTCCTTTAACTTCAAAGTCTTCACAAAAATTGAGATATCTCATGCGCATCTATCTTATTGAACTGTTGTTGGCTTGATGAATTGGAACTAAGAAAAACCCCACTCAATCACTTCAATGCCATTATAATCAACTATCGACCGATTCAAAACTAATTTTATATAATTTTTCAAGATTGAATACGCATTAAAGGTGCCAAGTGCATTCGACTCGACAGTTAAATTTGAATCTTTCAATTCGATTTAGTTGTTAACTTGAATACAGGATCGAATGAGGAAGTCAAGTGTTCAGGTGTCACTTCTGGTCTCTCAGGACAGCGACATCACGCGCGATACCAAACAACTCGCAGAACGAACCACCCAAAACAACAAAATCTTCACCTTCAGACGTAAAGGTTTGAATATTTAGCGCTGTGTCATTTACTTCCTTTTTCTTCGATGGTTTGGAGGGTGAAGCAGAATCGGAATACGTTTGAAGGGTAGAGATGCCGTAAAGTTTCTAGTTTTATCCGGAGTTCAAGTCTTCAAAAGAACTAAAAAAGACGTCAGGTCAGGCCCACGAGTAACAAAACCGCACGTGTGTGTGTGTGGAAGACCCCAGCTAACGCTCGAAGGTTTAATGCCACTGCTGTCTCGCAACAGCTCCAGTTAATGTTGGAAGTTGCTTCTCCTGTTGCATCCAGGCAGCTCATGTTTATATTTGGTAGATAGTTGTGATGTTTTCGGATGGCAATAGTTGATGTTGGGCAGCTGTTTATCTCGTCGCTGGACAGTTAAACTTAATAAGAGTTTGTAGTCTTGTATTCAGTGGTTGTCTTTGAACAGCTTAGTTTTAAAATTGGACAGCAAAAAAATTAATGAAACGTATTCATTGCATAACGATTAAAGAAGAAATTCCAAATTAATTTAAAAGTGCATTTAAGATTTGAAAGTATAGAATAATTAAAAACATGAAAAAATTCAGACATACATAAGAAAAAACTAAGCAGGTACATACTACATTTCACGTTTCAAGGTTGTGACGGGTTCTACATTTTTAACGAAATGATTTTTGAGGATATTTTTCAACAGGGGCCGCAGTATTTGGTTTAAATTTTACTTCGATGATGATAACTCTAACATACTTTAAGAGAAGCACATATTGTACACAAAATTCAAATTGCATCCATGTTGTATATGAAACAAAGCAATCGTTCTGGGAAGTCTTGAATTTTTAAATTGTCTCAATCTATGTGACAGAGTTCGTAGATTACATACCCACATATCAGAATTTACCACCGTAATACAAAACACGTAATTCTTAAATAATATATTAATTATGTACATTGAAGCGAGAAAGCTATGGAACTATGAGTGCTAACATTATTTAAGAAAATTTTGAGCTTAATTGGAAAACGACATTCATTACTTAATTTAAAAACATTAAAAATTACAACTACAAAGTAGTAGAGGTGCTCAAGCTGACACGTTATGTCATGACAAGGCTTCGTTGGCCACAGAACTGAAGTCTCTTCATCAGAGGGTCATGCTTGTATACTTAGTTTTCTCGTCTCCTACCCATTAATGTCTACTGAATCAAGATTCCATGCTTATTCAGGATGGGAGGAATTATAATGAAGTCAATTTTAATATATTCAGTAGAACACACATTAGAGGGTAGTTTCCACAATCCTTTACGTCGCCTGTACATCTTTCATTCCGAAACCTGCTGAATGTCCAACGCACCAATTCTCAACTGAAAATCTATTGCACCAGTTTTTAGCGAATAAAATTTAAGATAAAACTGTCATTCGATGTCAATATTATTTAAGTTAAAAAGTTATGTCATTAGATGCTACATTTCATTACTATTTACGCTCATAAACAGGTTGGTTTATGGCAGGTACAAATGTCTAAGAAGAAAAGATAGTTGTGTTACAAAATAACGGAAAACTTTTTCAGAATTGCAAAACAATGATTCTGAACTTATTACGTGTCAGGGGAGAATAACGTTTGCTCTGCAACAGATAAAATTTTATCTTATAATTTTTTTCAGGATATGTCCAATATTTTTCTTTTGCAAAAAACTATTTGTTTCACAATTTCAGTCTTTCACTAATATCAGGTCGATTTTCCAACAGACGATGTCACTTCAGATGCCCCCATCTGAAAATTCAATTCTCTTTTTCTATGAACCAAGTTATTTTTCCAAGGACAAAGCGTTGGGCTAGCTACACTGTTCCAGGTGAGTAGCTAATGAGAGTCATCATCACGTAATGGCATTACTGCACGCTGGGAGAAGCACTTCACCTTCTGAATGACTAGAGCCAAGAACAGCAGAGGTGTGGGACACAACAATCCTATGCTAAACATGTGCGTGACGTGGCAGAGACTGTGTTCTTTAGAGGTGAAGGACCACACTGCGCTTCCTCATGTTGTATTTCCTAGGAGTTTTTACTAACGATGACAGATAAGGGCCCATCTCCAGTTACTGTACATCTCGATGCATTTTCTTGATAACAGCGTAAGCCGCCGCTAGGGCATAACGGAATGTTCGACTCGTCAGAATATAGGTCCTCAAATCAGGATACCTGTTAATTATTTCTCTTTAAAAAGAGAACTGAAATCCCTTTATAACAGAGGATTATACTCGTATTCAAGCACAAAAATAAGTTCATAACGACAATTTTGCTCGCCTGGCCTGTACGCTAGGCTCTGAATTATGAGGGTAACATACAACAAACTTGTACGCTAGACTGTGCATTACTCGGGTAACGTACAACAAACTTGTACGCTAGACTGTGCATTATGAGGGAAACATACAACAAACTTGTAGCTAGGCTGTGCATTACATGAGCATTGTTAATAGGCCACATTATGGTAGGTAGGGGCTTCAGAAAAGGATTCTGTCTCCAATTATCCTGCGACATGCCAGTGTAATATAAGAATTAATCACTAGATTTTAAATTTTCAGTACTTACTTAAATCAGATACATAACGAGCAAATTATGTGGCTTGTTCTACACTCGTGGTTCAAATAGCGCTAATACATTTTATAATCAATATACTTTAGAAGCTGTGAATCAGAGGGTCAAAAATAGTTTCTTGGTTACAGAAACCAAAGAAAATTTAAGAAAACGTTGTATTTTTGTAGGGTATGTGACGAAAATGAAAGCCGGATGCATACAGCGCGAAACTATTCAAAATAACGCAAAATTGAATTTTTAAATTAGAAATTCCGTCACAACGAAAATTACAATTTCAGAGCATGAATCAGACTAAAATTTAGACTTCTTTTCCATTTCTCTCAGGCATAATTTTGTTTTCACTTGATCAGTATTAAAGTTCAGAATTTAATATCTTCGAAACCACGTGAAAATTATTACTATGCCTCTTTTAAAATGAAAACCAAATCTTATTTCTTTTAACCACCCAGCTGGCGTAGTTATTTCGGTAGTTTTAGAAAAGATGATTTCGTTATTTACACAATATGAGTTTGAAAAAAATTTCCATCCAGTTGTCATCAATACTTTCTAGAACCATGGGCATTTTTGACACACATGAGTATAAAAAACTAGATCTTCAGCAGCCGGATTTGTAACCCAATCCATTCTTACAAATTTGAGCTAAAATTTATGACTGATTTTTCTACATCGTAGGTTCACTTATTAGTTAACTGTTATTCGTGGAAACGGCTGCCCTACTTTCATTCAATATGATATTGAATCCGCCACGTGTGAAAATTTTTTCCTACTCGGAACGTGCATCGAAAATCCATAGCCTCAGGTTCTGCTTCCTCAACTTTCTAGTGCACCGCTTCCATAGTGAACTTTCTACTCCTTCGACGTAATTTTCCATACTGTACTTTGTACTACTTCTCTATCAAAGAAGCATTAAAAGTTTAGCTATTCATTCAATTGAGGGATTGATTATGATTTTGACATTAACAAGAAAGAATGATTTAAGTACATGGAAAGCTGCTGCAAAGGCTGATTTTAGCGCAGCCGTCACTTAGCACGTAGAAAAATTAGCACCTCAGGAGGCTACGACTGCTTTTGTCTGCTGCTGCAACCTTTTTTGTGCTACTATGCATTTTATCTGCTACTATAGTCATCGTAATTCATAATGTAAAGAAGGAACCTAATTCTTCGAATAATTATCTGCAGCTATGCTGATTATATTCAAAGGTATAATGTTTGGGAAGTATTATTAATTTTCTTTATTTTCGATTAATAAATAAACTATTAATTTATTTCGTAACCCTTCTTTTACGCATTACTTTTGACTAGAACATGCTCCAAATATTTGGTGAGCAAAGACTACAAAAATTACAATGCAATACTGTTGATACTTTTACTATAAAATCAGCCTATTTTGGAACACATCCTGGATGCATTGACAGCTTTACCAGTACATAATTTTTATTCCGCTACCTCGTCTCCAAAAATTTTCATTGGTCGGTGCTCCAAATCTGTGAGCATTTCGTCATTTGCTAAAATAATAAAATTATAATACAATGTAAATCGTATTAGGAAACCCAAGTACGTATCCATATTTTTTGTTCATGTGATGTCATTTCACTCAACTTTTTTCGAAGTATTATACTTGGTATGCTGTTGTTGGTGATGGTTGTATATGAAATCCTGTAATAAAGCTATTCTGTGAGTTGAATGTAAACTTTTTTACAATAGTTATTATGGGTTCAAATTTCCAAAGGTTGAAATCCTTCTTTGGTCAGATTTGAGGCATGTAGTTAGAAGTAATTTTTCATTTTCGGTTTATTTAATTCTGTCACAGGTCGGTGATTCTTGAATTAATTTTCCCTCTTGTACTACATCGAATATCATCTTTTTCTAAGAAGCCTTGCTCTAAGTTTTTCGAGAATATTGTGTCGAAATCTCTTTATCTCTTTCGAAGTTCGAAAAAATTTTAGCTACGAAACTTCTTATTTCATGGGCTTAAACACATAACATCAATGACTCATGATGCTTAAAAAATATCAGATATGCTTGCGGCAATACAGGTGATAAGTTTTAATTATGGTAGACAAAAAGTTAAATAAATTCGAATACCCGCAACATCATCTTGCATTGTATTTTTGCATCAATATCTTTCATTTCAATCCCTTAGCAAAAATTAACTGAAATCACTATAACCGGAGAAAATTCCAGATTTTGCATTGCCTTCAATAATATACCGAGTTTCTTGGACTTGACTGTGTTGTCGGTTACTATTAATAGAAGAACTGAACCTTGAAGGTCACATTGCGGTATACGTACGACGGCGTTAAAACTGACGGTTGGTTGAACTTTGAGCATTCCAAATGGAATATGATTTGAAAAACTAAAATTACAAAATCAACTTTGAATAACTGTTGAAGCTAAGTTATCTTTTACTCATGTATGACGTCTTTTAACAGTATGACGTTGCAAAGAGGCTCTGTCCCTAAACTAACACTCTGGAACCATTGCAGTTGTCCGCTTACGTCGCGTACCCAATTGCACTAATAATTTCAAGGTTTCATTTGAACAGAGTATATAAAAGCAGTATATAAGAAGTGCATTCAAGTTATAACATCTCCGACGATTTCTCCTCAAGACTAGAAGTAGATAGAAGCATGTGGCTTGTTTTAAAATACGCATACACTCGTGAATGTGGGACAGAAATGACAGCATTGCACAGCAAGCAAACTCTAGTGGCACCAGAATACTAATAATAATTATTCTACAATTTTCCTTCGAGATGGAATAATCTTTGATCCTTGCCTCGATTGATTCAAATGAATGCTGTTTAACTTTAAAGAAGATCGAATTTGAAGTTATATCAATTATTATCGTTGCTTGTCGTACGTTACGGTTTGAACTACCAGCGTAAATTTCCTTTACATGCGGATGATTTACGCTCTTGGAGTGCGGAACCAGGCTTCTTGTGAGACCCATAAAACGGTCGGGCTGGGCAACGGCTTCTTTAAGAAGCTGGGGCACACACGTGTGTTTTGGTCACAAGGACTGACCGCACGCTTGGGTATTCCAGCTCTCCGCCCTCCCATCTTGGTGCGCATCCTGGAGCTGTTTGATCCAGCTCTATGGCGATTCAGTTTGACTTCACATGCATGGGGGAAACTGGACACTGAGTTTATGTTCATGAGATACATACCAGACGAAGCGAAGCAAACTTGAACATTTACGGCACGTGTGAGTATTTCTTGTTTAATATTGCGCACTTACCGTTACAGCATAAATGTTTCATAGAAAGTTCAATAATTTTTTATTCAACAAACCCTTGGCAAAGAACAGAACAGACGGACAGATGTTAAATTCTTGAATTTTAATGGCAATTTGTTAGTCGATGATGATTAACTCTACTCTTAATTACCTGAAATAAAATTATAAACAAATTTACGATCTGTCAGTGATCAGATTATCATCGTGACAACTTGCAACAAAAATAATATTTCAAACCTAGTTTGTCACGACAATGGGCCCATGCCTTTGTCAAAATTGTTCACCGTGAAATCATTACGTGTTGAGTAAATCACCACCTTGATCAACTGTCGCCAGCTTGGTAAACTGGTGAGCGAACTCGTTTCCGATGGGAAAAGACCCGGGTTCGAGGCAGCTGCTGTGGTGCTCAGTTTGTTTATGAACATCGCTTGGCTAGCATTACGGCATGGGATTTGGGTACCAACCCAAGAATGGACCAAAACGCTCGTTCCTATCGCCTCGTTCTATTCTATTCTACTTCAGTAGCACTAGTTCGGTACCTTACTGATTATATGGTTAATGAATCACAAAGTGCAGGTCGATTCGGCCAGTTCACCTACAAAGAATGTTTGCAGAAAATATGCTTCCTACTAGCGCCGCGGATATCTTTTGTATTTTAAAAGTCACAAAGTTCAGTAGAAAGAAGTCCTTGCTCGAGAACTGCAGTGAGGCGGCTTCAAATTTATCCAAATAAACATTAATATTTTACGTATCGTAGCGCACATATTTATACTCGTATTTTAGTGGTCACACTTTCACGGCTTCTATTCTAGGCTTCAGGTAGCATTTTTCAAAGACATTTAATCTTTCCAAATAGATTTTATTAGAAAAACTTTCTGTTTCTTGATACCGGCTATCATGTTGGTCATTATTTTCTTAATCGATCGAATCAAGAAGCCCTAAAGTAAGAAACAAAATAGTCTAAAAACTTTAATATTATTTAAGCTATTGCGTTCTACGATCTGTTTTCTCGAATCTTTCAAGCGCGTGATCATTTTTTAACTGGTGACGCGACAAAAAGTTGCTTTTAGGATGTAAAAACTGACCTAAAGAGACGCGCCTTCGCTGAGTGGGATTCCCAAGTACATATGTTGAGACAGGTTTTTTTTGTTGCAGCATTTGGCTTCCTTCTGACTATTCATGGAAGGAATAAATCAAAGAGTAGTGTGATTAAATGTTTTATATTTGAGGAAAACGTTCTCAGTACGCACTTACAGACTTTCACTGTACAAGGGATAATAAAAATCGCCGAATCAGTAGAAATTTATTATCGGGAGATCATTTTTGTTGTATTTTTGATATCATGGTATTGACATAGTTGATGTTCGAAGAAATTACATATTACACGTTCCTCAGAAGGATTTGGATAATCGTTGAATGCTCATCAGCAGTAGACGACTTACTACAAAGTCACCGTCGCTCTCATAACGATTGTCATGCTGGCACAATCTGCATTGTATTTTATGGAATTTCTCGATATCATAGAGCGGCATGTACGTAATCGTGTTCTTATTTTATGCTATAGTATGTGCTAGGGACATTTGTTGATTAGGTAGTCCATTTTTCATGAAACAGTCAGAATTTGACCAACTAGCACCTGTTTTGTAGACATATCCGAATATGTCTACAAAACAGGCGCGAACAACACGAATTTAGACCTTTTGGTGTTAATATTGGGCTTACAATTAATATAAAATTATCCACGAGGGCCTTTTCATTACGTATACCGTTTGTTTGTGCTTACTTGCCATCATCAACAATAGGTACTAGAGTTGCATCCAATTCCTATCTTTAGATCTCGATTTCTGTGGCACAAGTATGAGTTGTGAAACATTAGGAAACCTTTTTAGCGTAAATGCACGTCGATGTAATTTATTGTTAAACAAAGTTTATGTATCAAAGGGCATGATCCTTTTCTTCCCGATCCCCTAAATCTGGAGGTGTAGTCGAAATGTGAAGGCTGTCTCGGGAAAAAATCTAAGTTTTCACGTTATGGCCCGGAGTTGAGTCGGACAGCACGATTTCGTAAATGGAAGCTAGAGGTCAATTGTTGAGGTGCAATTCCATGTTCGTTTTTCTGAATCATAACTTTATGCTCTTTGTTATTAAAATTGTATTGTTCTACTGGTCACATAGTAAAGAATGCATAGTTTAATATGCCATTTTGATAACTTCTGACGTCTGCCAGGAGCAAAATAGGTTACTAAATAAAACTATTTTAAGAGCAGACAAGTTACAAGTGTTATTTTGTTAGGTTACTACGAGTTTAGGAATGGTTCACTGCCTAAAAAAAATTTCAAAGCTTACATGGACCATGACGGACGCCTCTCCATATCAGGGGCAGCATCATCTTCCAGCAAGCGTAAATTTTACCAAAACCTTTTTTGATAGAGAAATTACTTTTGTGAACGAGTATCATCGACTGGTCAAACAAAAATTTTGTTATTTAGTAATAATGTTGTAAACAAGGCTTGTAGCCAGTAAGGTGAAGCTTTTTTACAGGAATAAAGTACCAACAGTTTAACATGGAGGTGGTTGCATGATGTTTACAATACAGTTGTACTGCATATTGTAGATATGGCAGCACTAACGCTCTATAGAGCGGTAAGATGATGTTCTTTGAATGGAATTCAAAGTTTGTTGCAACGAAACCAATGATCCTGCTCGCATTTCTTGTGCTTTTTTCCATTTGTTTGTCATGCTTAAGATTTTCAGTGATAATGATACAAAGATGTCTTGGTTGCAATACTACTTCAATGAGTGTATCATTTATTAAACGTCGGAAATGGCTGTTATTAGCACTAACGTGCATGAATGAACATTTGTCAGTGATGGAACTCATTTGCCAGGTTTCAGTCCATTGAAATAGACAATTGAGGTCTGATTGAATAGCCATTTCGTCTCTTTCAGTAAACGTTCTGGGACAAAGTTTCGTGGGGTTGGGGAATTAGTGGATTTTATTATTGATTCCGACGTCAAGGTTATTGATTTAGATGATGAAGAGAAAAGGGCCTTAAACCCTCCCATGTGGAAGTCCTGATGTTAAATGCACCAAATCATTGACTTGATCACGAATTATCTCACGTCGTGAGATAATTAAAAATATTATTATTCATTGGGAGTAGTTGCCTTGTATTCCATGCGCTTCTGCTTTGGCTAATAGCCTCTCATGGGGAACTTTGTCAAGAGCTTTTGGAAAATCATGGTATCCAAGGTCTTTGGCTTTTGTAGACGTACATACGATTGGTTTATCCAAAAAAAGTCCAGGAGGTTTGTTAGACAGCTGTGTTTTTCGAAGAATCAATGATGGGTGTCAGTTATCAGGTTTTGGGTTTGAAAATATTTTTATGCTAAATTTGAGTGAGCTTTCAATTGCTTTTCTGACGACAGATGTAATACAGATTGGACGATAGTTATTGGGTGCTTGTTTGTTCCGGTTTTTGAAAATTGGAGTGACATTTTTCTGCTTAAAATCCTAAGGAACAATCCTAGTTCTGAGCGATTGATTAAAGATTGTTGCTAAGGATTCGCAAAATACTTCAGCTGTTCCTTTGAGTATTCAGGGAGCAGAGTCCATAAGTCTGGTATATTTAAATGGGTTTAGACCAGGGGTCGGCAAAGTGGTCGATATCGACCCCTGGGGGTCGAGGACAGAACTCAAGGGGTCGATAAATTGATGGGGATCGGAAGGGGGTCGATTAAGGATATATATGTTTGAAGCTGGTTTTAGCCATGCGAATGCGATTCTAACAAAGCAGAGAAATAGACTAAACTTGGAAAACCGTGGTGATTTACGGTTAAAGCTTACCAATTTTAAAGCAAATATCAATAGCCTTGCTGCCGCTCATCAACCTCATCCATCTCATTAATATCAAGTTTATTGATAAATAGGTAAGTTAATGTATTTTTCATTATTCTTTTTTGATAGAAAGCATATTGCGTATTTCCATGGCAGTTAATATTATTGTCAAGTAGCACATTTGTTTTATATAATTAAGTTCATATCAATTTTTAACGATAAGTATTGTTAGATTTCGAAACAGTCAAAATTCTCTATAGGTAGGTAAACTTCCATTCTTTTCTTTTTTACTTTATATCAGTGAAGACTGCCTTTTTCTCTTAATAAATATCTTCAAACATTGTATAGGGTACAACATAAGATTGGTTTGGTTTATAACATTTCTCTTTATTTTTGGTCATCAAAAATGTCAATAATGGTTTAACTTTTTTTCACCTATTTGAATGTGTGTGCGTGCATGGAGGGGGTCGATGTAAGTACAAATATCATATGAAGGGATCGACGGGTAAAAAAGTTTGCCGACCCCTGGTTTAGACGGATAAACTGTTGTTATATCTCTTTTACTGAGCCTTAGTTGTTTTAAGCATCGAATATTGAACCACATGAAAGACAGAACCAATACTTGCACACAATTAGAGTATTTCGCGTGCTGTTTATTATATATATATATATATATATAAATATATATATATATAAATTATATATATGTATATACTGTATGTGTGTTTCTGAAATGTATTTTAGCTTTCTATATGTCGTCAGTAATAAATTTTGCTTGTTTTGCGTGCAAACTAATAAGTATTGTATACCTAAATCTTATGGGGATGCTAATAAAAAATACTTTACTGTTTAACAAATTTAGGTAAATGCTTGAGAGAACGCCTACGCCATTTGTAATCGAGCTTGCGCACCTGCAAATAGTAGAGTTACGAAATATATTTATTTACCCATAGTTCTAAGTATGAAATTAAAAAAGTAATACAAAAGAAACTTTTGCTAACAGGTATAACTAAAGTATCCAATAATATTAGAGCGTGAAAGGCGTCTTTCGAAAGCTAAGCTCTCGGGACGTAGGTTTTACATGTACCGTCTGAAAGCATGAATTTCTATGTGCAAATTAATACAGCTTTCATGAGTTTATATTTTACATTTACTTCTACGACATTAAAGTTCTGCAGAACGTTTGCATGTGTCCACCTTAACAATTATATCATATTTCAGATTTCCAAATAAAAAAGAAATTTTTATCTTAACTCTGGAGCACTGAACATGGGTATAGTTTGCCCGAAGCTATTGACGTCTATACACATGTTCAGTGCTCCAAGGTTAAGCAATCATTCATCAGAAACTAAATGGTCTATATTAAACAATCTTGGGATGCAGTTAGTCCGTTCGAGCCAATTCCTTCATGGCACAATGCGAACCATGGATTCTGAACGCAGTTAAGGTCTAGTTGTTTGAACGAAAAGGACTCTGACTTCGAGGAAGACGTCATGAAAACAAGGACAATTTGTCAAATCATCACTGAAAGATAGTAATTGATAATCACCAAAGTTTACTAAAAAAGGTGAAGAGATTGAAAATGTAAAGAAAAATTAATCATTTTTGGATAAACTTCTATATTGTAGAAGGTAACTATTGTTTAAAAGGACTTAATTGCCCACTATTGCTTGAAGGTATTTAATTTCTCACCATTATTTGAGAGCAAGTACAAATGGGAAGTTTCTTCTGAAAGAGTTTGAAGCATTCGATTATTACAGACAAAATGAACATTACAGTAAATAAATGGTCTCACTAGATAAAAAAATATTCTTCTGAAAACTGACAGATAGGTTTTGATGATAATGTGACACTAAGTAATTTGAACTAAAAATTTTGAATTTTTTTTTCGAGCTGTAGAGAGTAAACATACATGTCATGTATTATAATAAACACAACCGATGAAGAACTTTTTGCCCAGTGGGGCTCCTTTTTACCATCAAGAACTACCGACTAGGGATGAGGTAACTACCCTCGGTCCTGTATACTGCGAATACTGGACACCAACTCCAATAAATTCGACAGAACATGATCAAAATTGAAAATTTTATTCTAAAGATGAAAGTTGTTCATCAATGCAGCACTCAAACGATGTCTTGGAAAATTATTTGAATGCAAGCCCGTGTTTCAGCGAAGCGAGTAAAGGGACATTCAATATAAGCTACACGAGAAGAACCGTTGAATGAGTATGTCTGATTTTTACGATTTCATTGGTGATGAGTGATTATAGTTTCTAATTCAACATTTTGTACTTGCTACCCAACAGTGCTTAGTGTTAATTAACCAGTTCTTAATCAAACTCATGTATAATTTTGATGAAAACATTGAGTAAATCTGGAAAGGTACATACATAATTCGATGCTTTATGTCGCTACTTTATTCAGGCGATAGTTCGAAAATAATATCTTGGCAGCACAGAAAGAACAAGTCAGTAATTGCTCATTTCGAATGAAACACAAAACTTGTATGAATAGGTTTTTCAATAGCTGGAATAAAACCTTAAAATGAATGATGCAAATCAATAAGAAATTGAGGGCAATGTTTTTAGTTGTACTGATTGTGTCAATATGAACGTACTAGAGTACTACGAATGTACTGGTTGCATTGGTTGTGTTCACATGAACTTAACAGAGTACTTACGAATATATACTAGCCATTAATGAATATATTGTACCACGTCAAAATGATAACAATCTTTCTGATCATTTATTGGCTGATTTTCAGTTCGGATTACTGCTTTAATCCTCATAGTTGTATGCGTTTTGCTGTTTGTTGTAGACTCTCAACATTGTTTATCCAAACTGTGGTTAAATTTTAATCAAGATTTTCCAAAGGAGATGAATAGGTCTTTTAACTCAGTTTTTTTTAAATAGGTCTGATAGATTGTATAGGAGATTTAAATCTGGAGGCGTGAATATTCTACACCAAATGAAATAATCCTTCATGTCCTCGGAAACATTTCAGCGCAACATGCAGTATGGACACAAGCGTCATGATCTGCCACTTTAATTCAGGACAAAAGAGCATAAAAGCTCATAGAAGTAAGCACTTGGTTCATGAGGTACTCAACAATTGATGTGATGTTATATCTACGAAGGATTACAGACCCTGATTCTGACGGTAAAAAAGCACTGTTAGATCCTTAAAGTACTTACGAAAACCAGTCTTGTCGGAGTAATGCATGACAGATCCTAAGTTTTGCGTGATTCCCAGCTCACCTTAACTCTGCAATCATTCTGGAACAATGTGAATTTTGATATGTTTGACCACATTACAAGAATCCAATGCTCAATAATACAGTGATTGAAATTCTCCTTTTTAAATTACTGCTGTTTCCTTCGTCAAGTACGACTGAATATTGGAATATTAGCTTTATTTATCAATGTTTCTTTTTGTGATTCGATGTTCCCATGTTTTATATATCTCGAGTGTTTTAGTTCTTTTAATAAGTTGATAATGATCATATGGCGAGTGTACCTATTGCTCAGTGTTGTCCAGACGTTCGTTTGACACATTCAACTAACATTTCATACCTATTGGATGTTTTCACCCATGAGCTGTAATGCGAAAGTACTTTGGTAACACAACGGTATTGCAAATATGCTACAACTTTGTTATTGCACAGTCAACCAAGTCAACCAAGTATTGCAAGTCAACCTGTTTGTATTGCACACACACACACATGTATATATACGGTATATTCAATACATACATATGTATATGTTATTTGACAAAAGTCCCATGTATCCAAAGATTGTAGTGTACCTTAAATAAAATTTTCTAGGAGTTTAGTTTGCAGAAAATACATTGCATATAAACTAAAGTGCCGCTAAGGCGTGAAAACTTTTCATTATATTACCATTTCAGAATTTTTCACTACATTTATTTAAAACAAATTTATTCATGTTGTACTGTAACATTATTTTAAGCATGAATATTGACGAGTACTGTTTAGTTGAAAACCCTATGAAATATTTTCACTTGCGCATGGGAGGGGCACAGTTGCCAGATAGTAGTTAAAACCATTTTCCATACATGTTATTTTCCCTGAAAACCTAAAAAAATATTAGTTCGTTTTGAAAAATATCGGCATATGATTAATTTCAATTTAAACTCGTACCAGCTGCGACCGTGTACTAACGTTTTTATCGTAACACATTGAAAGTTTTTTTTAGTTATAATAGCATATATTCTTAAAAGTGTTTTCGAGTAGTTCTCATTTAAATTAACCCTATTTTACTCTGGATGCTAGAAAATTTTAAAGTCTGAATGCCTCTTTCACAGGAGTAGGATTCCTTTCCCATAGGAAAGATGAATCAGACACAACAGTGTAGGTGAGTGCTGAGTGCAACTTATTTGCGGGCTCATGGATTTGTTTAAAACTACGAGCACTGTTCTCAGGTTAAAATTCTAAGGTATAGTCAACGTATCATAGTTCTAAAATTTTAGATTGCGTTTTATGGTGACAAATCTTTTGCATTGATACATGTGTGAATAACGAGTTCAATAATTTTATGTTTGAAAACGCCGCTAGGTGACCAGTTCCAAGTTTAACACATCGGCTCGCAGAGTTACACTATGTTGTTTTGTTGCTCCACCGCGGGGAGGGGCGCATCGTTCGTCCACGGACACAATCACACGAGCTGTGAGACAAGTAGGAACTGGGTGCAGTGATCATTACTTGAAGTATTTCTTGTGTGTACGACACTAACGTAGCGCTGCTATTATTAATATATTATGGATCAGCAGGGTATTCACAGTGATTCTGCATTTGGAGATGATAAATTCCAGCGAGTGGTTTCAGAGGGTAATCGAGATTCACTTAATTCAGACGACTTCGAAAAAGTAGATGTGGATCAGCTGAACGTTGCTTCCTTTCCAAGCTCTGTCACTGAACCGATCAAAAGCGTCATGGATGGTGCCGGTTCAGGTGTGCAGGATCTCATTCAGACGGGAAAACAAAATTTAGAACAGATGACGGGCGAAGCAACGAACATCAAGGATCAC
The DNA here is from genome assembly GCA_006783055.1 of Trinorchestia longiramus. Lineage (NCBI taxonomy): Eukaryota > Metazoa > Arthropoda > Malacostraca > Amphipoda > Talitridae > Trinorchestia > Trinorchestia longiramus. The sequence goes on from VCRD01000062.1 coordinate 390,299, forward strand.
GTTTCGGACACGCTGCACAGCTTCGCGACTGAGGCTGAGAAAAGATTCGATTGTGCAAGTGATGAGGCGCAGAAGGCCATCATCGGGGTGACCGGCACCATCGAGGATGAGGCCGCTGGCTTGACGAACGAAGTTTCTGATTCTTTGAAGAAGTTCGAAGAGCCTGTCAAAGACGAGGTGGCTAAATTAAGCAACACGTTTGGCTCAGACGTATTGGGCAGTTTTTCGACTGATGATAGAAAGAGTGAGTTTGAAGACTCTAACAAGAAAGTGGAAGAGCCCGTGGTAGCAAAAGAATTGCAATCTAACGTAGAATCATCCTCTGTGTTCCAGCCTGGCTTAATTGATGAGCCAACGTCGGAGAATCTACTCGGCAGTTTCTCAAGTCCGTCTGTTCCGTCCAAAGCAAACGACGTTCTTTCCAGTTTTGAATCCATTCCTACGAAAGCCGCCAACTTGCTGGATGAGTCCATTTCGTCTATCGATGCTGCTGTGTCTAAGATCGCCACTCCGTCTTCGGGCCCTGCATTAGATGAGCTTAAGGAAAAAGACGATCTTCTCGTTGATTCTTCGCCTGTGTTGGTGCCCAAGGATTTCGAAGAAGAGGCTGCACTAAACAACGAATCATTCCCTCCTAGCTACGAGGACTTCATGCACCCGACATCTGCTGCCCCCGCAAAAGAACCCACCCCTTCTCCTCTTAGACAACCTTCGCCTCTTCCACGGGAACCTACTCCTCCTCCGAAGGCACCAACTCCTGCCCCA